>ML779027.1:176195-187127 GCA_009831015.1 Picea engelmannii
TGGTTAAAGGGTAGTCACATAGATGAATTAGACACATAAGGAAAAGAGAATATGAAGTCTTCAATTTTTTAACCTTACATAGAATTCTTATCTCAAAATATCATTAAGAAACAAGAGCATTAGCCTGAAATCAAAAACTTGAAAATAATCACAACAACAAATTCTTCATTGTATCAATTGATAATCAAGAAAACAATGCATTGCAATTTGATAAATGATTTCAAGCATGAAGAGAAAAATAACATAGAAGAAGAGAAAGTCTAACCATCAATATGCCTTTGCCATTAAGTGTCACATAGAATAGGAATGTCTTACAAGGAGTTTCAAAACAGGTCCCTGAATATCCAAAATTTTGACCTCCACAAAGTCTCTCTTCTATCTACTTGAACTATCCAAAACATAACTTAGATCCTATTTTATAGTGTGCTATTAATGATAGGATCTGATCAACATCTATCTTCTAGGGAAGCTAGCTCAAAATGAGCATTTACATTACCAAAATAGACATCAGCTCAACAACTTAATCCCAAACGATTCTTTCAACAATACATTAGATCCTACAAAATGGGAGTTGTTTTTTATTTAGTTATGTATCCAAAGTATTCAACTTCACAAGCCAAAAGAAAGTAAATCATCCTTCATTCCATGGTAAATATCAAAACTTCAAAACTGTGAAAAATCCTTCATAAGGCTATCATGATATGATAACAGTGCTAGATTTAGCAGTCCTTTGTTTCATCTTAGTGGTGAGTACAATGTTGTTCCAATAGAATTTGAAGTTGGATTCTCTAATCTCTTTGAGCAATGATTTTTTCTCCCTTTTCTTCTTCTTTAACCCCTGTATCCTTTCCTGCTACCTCACACTCCATTTCTCTACTTGAGCCTTTTCCTTCTTCAACTACTTCACCATTCTCTGAAGTTCTTTGATATTCTCTTTATCACCTCTGACATTGACTTTGAATTATGGAAACTCTTCTACAGGTGCAGGCTTGTTTAAATCTATGGCATATTTAGGTTCTCTAAGTTTAATTTGGTATCTAGAAGCTAATCCTAAGCTGTAATCATCATCTGAACTATATGAGTCCATGGCTTCTGGAATATCTTATATATGGTCTGAGTCTACAGGGTTACTATCTTTGTTTTCAGAAATCCTACTGGCACCTTTAGCAAGTGCTTCAACTCTTGATAATCTGGTAGTATCTCTTGTTATAGGTCTTGTAGAAGATTTAGCAACCTGTTTGCCCTTTACTGTTGTTTTCCCCAAGTTTTTATCCTCTTTTGTTTTCCTGTGTAATGGAAGTCTTTATGCCTTTTCTTTGACACCTGTTTTTGAGTCCTCAGAATGGTCTTCTATGACTATAACATTTTCCTCTTTGATAGATGGGTCAAACATAGCTTTTGACTTCAACCTGTATTTGTTGGCAACCTTAGTCGAGTTCCTCCTAGGGTATTTAGACATAGATGTAGATTTCTTCCCCTAGTTTTTGGCTATGGAACCTTTCTTATTGGTTGCTTGTTGTTTATGCTTGACTATATATTTAATTGAGCTTATATTGAAATCTTCATCTGAATCTTCTTCCATTTTAATGTCCATATTAGAAAACATTTCTACATCAGAAAACATTTCTGCATCAGAAAACATTTCAATCTTTGCATCAAATTTTGGTCTCTTACCTCTGCTGGTGGTGGCTTTTTCTTGGTTTTCATCTACAGGAGTATCAACAGGAATTTGTTGAGTATGCTTCTTTCTCTTTCTGGTCTTTGTCACCCTAGTGGCAGATACTTGCTCTTTGACAATGAATTCATCAACTCTAAGATTATGTTTCTGTGTAGCTGCCTTTTTCCTTTTGCCCTTTTTCTATTTTCTTGGTTGTGGATCAGGATTTAGGGATTGGATCAACCAATTCCAGGGTTTATGTACTTCACCCAAAGCAAAATCGACTAGTGTCTTAATTAAAACTTGATGAAACAAGCTACCTTTGGTCATGGTAGGGTGAGACTGTACTCTTTTTGACATCTTCGATAGGATTTTTAATAGAAAGTATGGTAGGTTTAAGGTATAGTCTCCATCAATATGCATTAATAACCTAATATGGTAGATGTAAACCAACAAGAATCTACCCTCACTAGTGATATACCTATGAATTATGGTCAGAGCGGTATGCCACTCCTTTCTGATCTAGATGTGAGGGACTCCTTTCTTCCAATCTGGGTTCTGCCTATCTGGTAACAAGAATTGATTCACAAACTCCATGACCACGTGCTCCTTTTTCCACCATCGTTCTCCCCCAGTCGCCAATTTTCAAGCTTTGGCAATGGATTGTTCAGTCACCAACATCAACAATTTACCGATCACCACTTCGAAGCCATCGAAGTTCTGTGCAAACATCATGGACACTTGTTCGTCATGCCCCTAGAAAGTGGTTAAGAACTCGAACCAACCAGAATCCTTGAACCTTTGTGCCATTTGTGGATACGCTTCAAGTAGCTCAGTACCCTCAGGTTCAATCCTGACAATTTTCCCACATTTCTTCGGTGCCATGTTGATGATACATTGTTGTAACTCAACGCTCTTGGAAATCAAGAATTTAAAATCTGCAACTGTTACTACATAACGATTTCTTTAAATGGATATCTACACACATAATACAACGAATTAGAATAACAGATGACAATGTCATATAATGATATTGGAAATGGAACTAATTTGATACAGGTCCTTGCAGGTACAGAGAGATCTCATTCATGCAATGGTTCAAATGACATCATCGTTTTCAAGCGAGATCATGGAGTGCATGTAGGTCTTTTGTCCATGATTCATGTGATCATGACAAGATTTGGATGGTTGGCACACGTCACAGCATGATTACTTTATTGCTATAGGAATAGTGCTATTCCTGTAGCGCTGTTAATGACTTAGTAGTAATTCTAATTTTCAAAATTCAAATAAGCAAATGACGTGACAAATCTCAATAATCCATGTCTTAAACCTTCAAGCTTAAAACAAATTATTCAAAAATGCTAAAAATTCAAAGCATAACAAACTCAAACCAAAGATTAAAGTCTAATGAAATCAAGAAATGAGGTATAAGCAACGAGGGCTTAGGATTAGGGATTCTCACTAAATCAAGAACATAATTAGAGACTAACAGTAGGAACCATGGGCTCTGAACTTGAATTTTGTCCATTTTGACAACAAGTATTTTCTGAAACTTTTTCTTCAACTTCCACTAACATGGCCCATCTAGACTTAGTGTTGAAACCATGACTCTAATACCAATTTGTAACATCCCCAACCATCAACAGGCCAAGAAACGCCACTACTCAGATGCTTCCCTTTTCTCTGATACCAATTTGATACCATACCCATCCATAACCTGCTGGGCAACGTGCCTCCTGCAACTCTGCTGCTCTGATCTGTGATAGCTCCAACCCTAAAATACTGGGCTATGCCATACATAGATACTTGTGGAAAAACATACACATCCATATAAACATATAATGACTATTCTACATATATATATCATATTAATGCAGAAATAATAGTATGCCTACACATGCAACATATACAACATACACAGGAAATACTCATCAATTACAACATATGTACCATTACACATCATGTAAATGAACATAAAAGTGGTACTTATCTTTTAATATGAGACCACAAACTACATGCAAACCTTCCACAAACCTCCCAGCCATAGATCACGTTGATCATCATGCTTAGCAGTGGGTCACCCCCAAGCTGGGACTAAACTCCACCAAGCAAGGGATTCCTAGGCTAGGCAAGGTCAATAGGATGTTGCACAAAACAACATGAAGGATCTTTTATCCCAGGAGCCACTTACGCCCACAACCCACAGACCCTCATTCCCCACATGCCTGCTCCACCCTAGGAGGGTACACCTTCACTAATACAAGTCTATCAACTACTACACCTCCCTTACCTTAGACTTCAACAACAGAATGGACCGGAAGTCTCAAAGTATTGTAGCTGCTACAAGACTCCTTTCCAAGAGAACTCACTTCCCAACATACTCTCTCACCTGGGAGAGTTGTTCACATGCCTGAAAACCTGTTTCTTCAAACCATCTCTTATGTCAAATGAATATAGGTGATGTCAACAACATAAAGTCACACAGTTTAAGAGGAAGGATTCTCTCCCATGAGCCACTTACTCTCACTGCCCACACAATCTCATTCCCCACATGCATCTCCCACCACAGGAGTATACACCTTCATTGTCACATAATCCATCAACTGCTCCACCTCCCTTCCGAGGCTTTAGTAACAAGCCAGACCAAAATTCTTAGAGATTTGTAGCAACTACGAGACTTCCTCTAGGAGAAATCACTTCCTCAGCACACTCTCTCACCTAGAGAGAGTTGCTCACAAGCCTGACAACCTGCCTCTTCAACCACGGGCCTGGAAATCTTCTTCTTCAACCAGCTTCAACTCAATTCCTTCATGGCGAGGACAAAAACAACAAAAACAACATTCAGCTAACACATGGGTGATGGAAGCAACAGAAAATGGGTATGGACACCGGAAACGGAAACAACCAAATGCTAAGACACAACAGAACTTAGGATAATAAAAAATGCGTCCGTATTTACAGGAGACATACGGGATAACTGAAGTACCACAATAGGATTCCAAAGGTGCGTACTAGATACAAAGACTGACGATGGAGGCGAACTAGTTCTATACATGAATTCCTGGTGAATTTTTGGGAAGGGTGACAGACTTCCAAAGATTCGTAAGGGTCGTGAGGAGACTCTATAATGGTCCCCGACGCAAGGATGGGAAGAAACACCAGAATGGGAAGTGAATCCCCTAACAGGTTGGATTTCCCAGCTATAACTGTATGTGCCCAGGTCGAAACCTATCTTCCTGTAGCTACATGCGTTCCACTTCACACTCATTCCCTTTCCCAGGAACTTAGGACAACACCATTCATGTCCACCTTAGCCTTTAGGAAATAATAATAATAAAATATTATTCCCTTAGAGGTAATCCATCTAGCTTAGTCTCTAGGCCTAAACACTCAGCCCCCTCCCTCACCCTACCTAGTGGAGCTTAGTCCCCCATAACTCTTTCTTCATGGTCGGTCTACACACAACAATGTGTAATTTTTATTAATGATTTGCATAATTACATATACAAAAAAGGCTCCTGGTTTTAGCATCCTAGTCTTTCTGTCCTAATCATTACATAATCCTCCTATCTTATTATAACTCGGCTCACCAGCCTAACCAAACATGTTTACAATTCATAATTACAACTGGGGTTTTACCTGGGGATATTATACCTCTCTTTGGACGTGACAACATAAAGCAAGTAGTCTCTACCATAGTCTGGAGACTTCAACAGAGGTGTTGATACCAAGTCTTTATTCAAAGCATTGAAGGATTCCTGGGCTCGCTCATCCTAGATAAAAGGAGTGTCCTTCTTTAAGAGATGCATGAAAACATTAGTAATATTGGCATAGTTCACTATAAACCGTCGTAAAATGTTAGATTTCCCCTGTAAACATTCAAGTTGATGAATAGTGCACGAGGGAGGCAATCAAAGTATTTCCTCAACCTTTAATGGATCTACCATGATCCCATTCTCAGAGACTAAAAATCCTAGAAGTTGACCTGACCTAATGAAAAAGATGAATTTATGAGGGTTCAAATGGATGCGATAATGGTGACGTATTTAAAAAACTAGTTGAAGGTGTTTAGGGTGATCCACTCTCTTACGAGAGTGAGCAATTAGATTGCTGAGATAGGCTTCAACTATGTGCTTGAGATCGTGAAATGTGAAGGTAATAACACGTTGGAAGGTTGCTCCGATGTTCCTAAGGACGAAAGGCATCTTCTAGTATGCGAAAGTACTCCAAGGAAAAATAAATGTTGTCTTATGTTGGTCCTTAGGTTTAATATGAATTTGGTTATACCCTGAAAATTCATCCATAAAAGAAAAAAATTCACTTCTCGCACACTTGTCGAGAATTTGATCGATGAAGGGTGTCAAGAAGTTATCTTTTGGACAAGCTTTATTTAGGTCATGAAAGTCCATGCATACATGGATGTTTCCTTGCTTTTTATTCACCGAAACGGGATTGGATACCCATTTAGTCAAGGGAATCATGTGGATAAAGCCAACATTAAATAATTTTTCTACCTCTGCGTTAATAGCAGGGGCCTTCCTAGGATTGACAACTTTAGGTCGTTGTCAAACAAGATTAGCATCTAGGTAGGTTTTAATCTCATGTTTGAAAATCTGAGGGTTGATTCCTAGAATCTCTTCATATGACCAAGAGAACAAGTTGCAAAATTCTTTGAAGAGCTCGGTGTAGATCATAATTTATTCTGGTGAACAATCTGCACTGATGTATACATTTTCAACCTTGCCAAGAATATGAGAGATATCGATTGTGATGGTAGGAGGGTTACTCACCATGTTTCCTTCGGCCTAAATGTCTTGCGTATCAAATGGAAATATGGCGTGACCGACTATCTCGCTCAAGGTAGATCTAAAATCATATTGTTTGATTCTGGCACACTCTGGGAGAAAATAAAAGCGACGATGCATATCATCCCATGGCCTGTCAGAACCATTCATGGCCTCTATGATATATTCATCTGAATGTAAAGTCTCATTGAGGCAGTCATGTGAAGAAGACGATAAAGTGTCCCACACAGGCTCTAGAACATGATCCTCCTCGTTTGTTTGCAAGGTAATAGGAATTGGATCGACATAAGAGTCAAGAACAACCTGATATGCTATCTCTGTTTCCAATAGTGGCATGGCCATTTCAGTATGTGATTGAACTTCACAAGACGCAGTCGAGGAAGGTAGGGTCCAAGGATCATTAAAATACGAAGTGTAGAAAGGAACAAACTTCTTTGACGAAGCAGACCTACTGGACATGGCATATATATGATGAATTAGTGCTATGAAGTCGAAGGTACCCATAAGGGATGAATACATTATGACACCGATACTCTCAGTTGTCGGCTGAGAATTTTCGATCATGGGGATCGACGGTCCAATAGATGAATTAGGGATAGTGTAATCAAATGACAATTGGTTGATCGTCACGATATTCCCATCATAAGGAAAACAAAGAGTGCGGAAGATGAACGATATGATTTCAGTCATAACATAAGTCCAATTGCGTCCTAGTAACAAGTTATAGTCGAGGGGATCATCAACCACCTCGACATCCACCTCTACCATCTTCCCACCTAACTAGATCGGGAAGGAAGGAATAATACCGTGAGGGTAGAAGGAACGACCGTCAAAAGCAGTCAACATGGTCAAAGATTGAGAAAGGGTCAGAGAGTCAAGGTATTTCCAATAGACTAGGGACATCACACATGTTGTAGTGCCTTCATCAACTACAATACGTTTGATGGTATACTTTGAGTAACCCACATGGATTTTGAATGCCACATGGTAAGGCAAGTGAGGCTTCATATTTGTGACGTAAACTTGACAACTTTAGAGCCACAAGGATCTAGAGCTCCTAACACAAATAACAAGGCATTCCTCTGTGAAGGACATGTCTAGAGTACATCCAGAGCTGACATTGCACAACGGGTTTGACCCAGATCCTCAACAATAGAGTAATTATGGGCGGATCTAGAATTAGGATTGTGGGTAGAGCGCTAGAGTACTCCTTTCGAAATATGAGGCAGGGGCTCTGGTTTTTCGATCTGTAAGGGCGTCTGGAGGAGGGGGAGACTCTAGATTAGGTACAGTCTATGGAGAATTGTTATCGCGAGACCGAGTGGCTACATTAACCTCATATTTAACCATATTGATGCATAAATGGTCACCATCTTGCGTCGGTGCATTTTGACTCCCACTCGCCACATTTACGGCATTTGAGGAGCTCAAGGCCACGTGCTTATTATGTGTAAAAGGATTAGTCGTCACAGTGTGCGGTAGAGATAAATGCCTCACAACTTTGCAATTTTGGGGCATAAGTGGGTAAGGTGTTCGTCTGTACAAAGCTTGCAGGGAAACGTTTTTGGAATACTGAGAGGGGGGGGTGAATCAGTATTACCCATTTTTTACAATTACCAATTAATTTTTATATTTTATTGATTACCACAATAAATCAACAATTAATTGTATGGAAAATCAATTATATAAATATATTTAACAAGAATTACAAGGTTTTATAAAGAATAGTGAAGGAAACCAATCCTTTTTAGAGCAGCAACTCTAGGAGACACAAATCCCCTTCTTCAGAGCACCAACCCTAGGAAGAGCCAACTCCCTCATCTTTAGAGCAACAACCCTAGGAAGCACCAACTCCATAGTTTTTAGGGCACCAACCTTAGGAAGCACCAACTCCCTTATCTTTACAATTTGCTTAGTAAGGATATGAATCCTTCCATGTTTCTCCCTTCCACCCTCACTTCACAAGAACCATCTGTTCTTCTTCTTGGACTTTTTTTCTGTTTAGATCTTCTGATATTGATTCCAGAGACACTTTCTTCTCACCACTCTTTCTCATTTATATACTCTTCCAATTGGTGTGAGTTATGAAACATTGTGTCCCTTTTCTTGGACCATCGCACCTCTTCATTTTAACATTAACAATAATCACTATTATTATTCAAACATTATTGTTAATTCTTTTAACTTAGTCAGAGTGATTTTCGTAAATCGATCATAGGTATGGATCGATTTCTTTTTAAATTGATTCCATGTCTCTGTAAATATTGCATAAATCGAGTTCTGCAGAGGTGCTTCCTTAAAACCATTTACATGCGACCAAATGTGCAAAACCACGAGCTTATTAATTTAAGCATTGCCTCATCTTTCACCTTTTTCTTCTTAGCCCCCATATGTCCAGTGTTGGTACCGTGTTCTTCGGTACTTCTTCGTTCAGGACTTTAGGCCTTTGCAACCTTTCAAATATCCCTAAGTAGATTTCGTCGAAGTGCGTATACAGATTTCACTAGTAGATCAGACGTTCCATATTTAATCTTCTATGAACAGGCAATCCTTACTTATCTAGAGGCTTCAACCACATTCAATGGTTACGACTTAATCAAGAGTTCAGATGAACGGTTCTCATTTACTTCGGAACTTCAGCTATTCGTGGCTCCTGGACTCTGGAGCAACAATTCCTCTGGAGTGATTACCTACCGAATAATTCATAAAGCGGTGGTGACTGCTTTCTATCGGTTAACACTTCCACTTATGCTATCCTTCCACTATGCTTGATCATCAGTTGAGAATGGTCCCGAAGTAGATCAACAGTTAGTGTTACTTCATGATTTACGCTTACTCTATCTTTCCACTGTACTTTGATCAACGACTATAAATTAATCAAAGGTTGATATGGATGGACATGATTATTCATTGATTTGTATCTCGTATTGATGAATGAGAATGCTCCTAAAGTTATCTTATATCAACAATCAATGTTGACTTCAGCCTTCGGTGCTTCGGGTGATTTCTCCTTCACAACCCTTCAATCTTCTGGAGTTCATTTCGTCGAAGTAGATCGGATGGTTGGATTTTACTTGCATGATGAACAGTTCTTGTTCATTTAGGTACTTCGAGACTTTGGGCATTTGCTGGTGGCGAAACTCCTTAAGTACAAACTCCCAGAGTGACGTAAATTACTGATGTCACTGCTGACATGGCACTAATTGAGTGGCTGCCACGTGTCACTTAGATTCGTAACTTATGCATATCTGAAATGGAAACTTCATCTTGACTCTTTTCATTATCTGATTGTTTGACGTGTCCTTGCTGATGTAGTGTTGCTGATGTGGATCTCCTTATGTGGAACATGCTCTCCTCCTGGATCTAACGGTTATCATAACTCCCAAAATGTATCTTAGATCGACGGTTGAGAATGACATCATCCTTCAACGCTTCAGGTGAATATACATGTTCTCAATCCTTTTTCGCCAAAGTGGTTAGCGCTGAAGTTGATCACTATTCTATTCAAACGAACATCATGTATTTTCCAGATCCGATGGTCCTCATTCACTTCGGGACTTCAGAACTTCAGAAATTCGACCTTTAGGTGAATTTACCCATTCTGAGCTCCTAATCTGTTTCATCAACAACTCCTATGCATCATCTCTTCTGAGATTCTGATCTGTTTCATCGCTATTTCCCTTGAGCTCTTAATTCCTTGTACTTTGTTAGTCCTTCTGTACATGGATTTTCTGCATGCCACCTATCCTAAGCTATAGGTAGATTCTTATGCATTCCGTTCATACTAACTCACCATTATAACATAATGACAATGGTTTTTGACATCAATGAAAATATGTCCAACGATATCCCCCTTTGTCATTGAGGGCAACACACTAACTTCATACACAAACTCCCCTTGTGATGATGCTTTTCTCCTCTGAAGTTACTCTCCCCCTTTGACATCAATGGCAGAGGGGATATTTCTTCTATCCCCTTGTGGTAATGCTCCCCCTTGACCATTCAATTTTTAATGAGGCTTTTGAATTACTCCTAATTTATGTTGGAGATTTTCAAAATTACTCCTGGGCAGAGGTTTTGTGAAAATGTCTGCAATCTGTTCTTTGGTGTCTAGATACACTATTTTAACTATTTTTGGGGTGACCTGATCTCTTAGGAAATGGTATTTGATTGGGTTGTGTTTGGTTTTCGAATGCATGAATGGATTTTTAGAGATACTTATGGCACTAGTGTTGTCACAGTTAATAGTGATAGGATCATTATATTTTATTTGTAGGTATTCTAAAGTTTGCTTCATCCAAGGAAATTGTGTGCAACAGGATGCAACAACAATGTATTATGCCTCTACTATAGAGAGTGATGTGGATGTTTGTTTCTTTCTTGACCATGCTACCATACTTTTTCCTAAGAAAAATTCTCCTCCGCTGGTGCTTTTCCTATCATCTATGCTACCTGCCCAATCTGCAT
>ML779027.1:217112-232926 GCA_009831015.1 Picea engelmannii
TCCTAGTTCAAACTATATTTCCAGAACTTGACGAGGAAGGAAAAATCATATTGGAGCCTGAATCCATCACTGAAACAAGAATTCGCCAGCTGAGGAATAGATCCATTTCAGAGTATCTCATTAAATGGAGGAAACTACTGGCTGAAGATTCCACTTGGGAAGATGAGTCTTTTATACAAAAGCATCCATAGTTACTCAAGAGTTGTGGACAACACTTGTCTCAAGGGGAGGGGCATGTTAAGCCCTAATATTGGCTCATTACCCCTTAATTGGGGCATATTATATTAGTAATGTTATTTTATTTATGTCGTCTTTAGGCCATTAGTTGTAATTATATCTCCTAGTCTCCTATATATACCAAGGAGACATTTTCATTTTGAATCATATTGTACTTGAACATTTAAGTGGGGTAAAAGGAGGTTTCCCCCTTGAAGAGGCTCATTATCTGAAATTATCTCTTTTTCAAGGCGTTGAATACTTTTCTTGAGCTTTTTCTATGCTATATTGATGTTTGGTTCTTAATACTCTCTCTCTCTGTCTCTCTCTGTAGCAAGGAGTTCTTCGCGTTTCTGTTTAAAGAGAAAGAGGACAATTATAGAATATTTTAGAGTGGGCCTTAGTTCATGGGCACCCAAGGGATGTACCTCAATGGATGGACTCCATACTTCAACCTAGAAAATCAAATTTCCTTGGTGGTTCCAGTACGGGTGCGTTTTCCATATCTTCCACTACATTGTTGGAATGGTGATACTATTAACAATATAGGAAATCCTATAGGTAATTATATTGATTGCATAGATCCTCGTGATGGAATGGAATCCTATTCTCGCATCTGTGTTGAATTTGACCTTGAGAAATGTCTTCCTGAATCAATTCAACTTACTTTGGACAACTTGACATATTTTCAACTTGTGGAATATGAACAATTACCCTTCAAATGTAAAAATTGTCATGAGTATAGGAATTGTGTAAAAAAATTCCTATAGGAAATTCGTAAAGAAACCCCACTAGAATCCAAAAACTAGTGGAAGATCCCCAAGAAAAGGAGACAAGAAACTAAACAAGGAATGCAACCCCAACAGGAGAGGAACTAGTCAGCGACTACCCAAAATCTAGCTTTAAATCTAGGTTCCTCTTCTGTTCCTCCCTCAAGTGCAGGGATGGGAATAAAATACCCCATGGAAATAAACAATCAATATCAATCTCTTTCCAACAATGAGGATGAATCCCCCCAAAAAAACCAAGAGTATCCTAATGCCAACAAGAAAGGAGAGCCAAGCCTCCCAAGTAGAGAGGGTTTTCTAGAATCTTTTCTGTCCTTAGAAAGTAATGTATTAGTTCAGGTGGAAAATACCAGACAAAACCCATCTAATCCTAGCCATGGGTTTTATATCCCTAATATACCTAAAGAATACGTTAACTCTAATAGCTCTGAGAGAGAAACTGACAAAGAAAAGGCTCAAAGTGCACCCTCAAGGAAAGTGGGTCGTAAGACCAAAAAACAAAGGAGAGAGGTGACGAACAACAAGGAAAACAATTTGGGCATCCAATCCACCTTAGACAAAGTCTTTCAAAAAGAACCGAGAATGAGAAGGAATCAAGGCAATCCCAACCATCCCAAGGGAGGAAACCCTAAAATCTCAAGTAAATGATGAAGGAAATTTCCTGGAACAATAAGGAACTCGGGAGTAGTAGAAAAATGAGTTTTAAAAAATAATTAATCAAGTTAGAAAATCCTCAATTTTTCCTACTCCAGGAAACAAAATTGAAATATTTTGAGATCCTTACAAAGCACTAACATTTGTCACATAAGCAGAGGATGAGTAGTCAGTTATAGGGGTGCCTCTAGGGGTCTTTACACTGTCTAGAACCATGTAATTTTTCAGTTCAAACACAAACACTCCACTTAACACTGGCTTCTGGTAAGAATCATTCATATTCCCACTAGTAAATCTGTTGATTTGATAAATGTTTACATGCCAAAACTAAGAAAGGCGGTAGCATTGTGAGAGAACCTTCTAGAGAAAGAAAGGAAGACCTAATGGCCTCCTTGGATGTGACAGACATTAAACTGACTAAAGGCAGGTATTCTTTCTCAAATAGAAGAATCAAAACTGGTCATATTGCTTATAGGTTAGATATATTCTTCGTGAGTAGTTCCTTCCTTGAAGACTCCTTCTCTTTGTCCTCTCATATTCTCCCCTGGGCGGGTTTTGATCACCAACCCATATCTTTCCTCCTTTCAAAACTTGATGAGATTGGCCCTATCCATTTCTACTTCAACCCCTTTGGCGTTAAGACCCCTCATTCTTTGATCTTGTCTTGTGTTATTGGTGTCAGTGTATTTCAAAATATTTGTTGTTTATTTGGGAGCAGAAGTTGAAAAACACCAAGTTTTCCCTCAAAGAGTGGCCAAAGACCAAATTTAGACCCCTTAAGCCTGAGATAGGAAACTTACTCAAGAAATTGGTGGAGATACACGAAAATATGGAAAGGGATCAGGTTACTCAATATTTTCTTGAATAAGAGCAGGATAAATTCCATTGTTACCAACAATCATTAAGAGCAGAGGAAGAAAAGTGGAGACTCAATTCCAAAATTGTGTGGCTACAATAAGGGGATCAGGAAAATAAATATTTTCATAGACAATCCAAAGCTAGGATCTGAAAGAATAATGCTAATGGAATACATAAAATGGAGGGAGAGGTTGCTACCTCTTTCGAATGAGTTAAGGATGCATATTTCAAACATTTTTAGGAGTTATACATAGAATCAGGGAATATTGATCAAGAGGATACATAGAAATTTCTAGAAAGCATCCCTTCCATCATCAATCCAAAGGATAATGAATATATAGTTAAATCTATCATAGAGGAAGATATATTGAGTGTGATTCATTAATTAGATCTAGATAAGGCCCCTGGACTAGATGTATTTACTACTCATTTCTACAAATGTTGTCGACATATCATTAAATTTGATCTCATCAGGATGGTGTAATATGTCCATTGCTTATTGTGTGTGGGGGGAAATACTAATTTGAACTTCATTTCTATTATTCCAAAGGAGGTAAATCCTTCATCCTTCTCAAGATTTATTTTGATCTCACTCTACAACTTCTAGTACACAATTATCTCTAAAATAATAGCCAACATGATAAAATCGTTCCTTCCCAAGCTTATTTCTCCTAATCAAGGAGGTTTTGAGGAAAAAGGAAAATCGTGGAAAATATCATACTCATTCAATAATACATCACTCTAGTATAATCTAGGGGAAAAGGGGATGATTATTAATATTGATATGGCCAATGCCTTTGACAGGGTTAGGCACAACTTCTTTTTTGAATTTTTTCACAAAGTTTCCTTTGGGGAAGGTTTCATCAAATTGTTTTTAGCCTACATTAGTATCCCTTGGATTGATCCCTTGGTTAATGGTAATACCATGCCATTATTCAAAGAATAAAGAGGTCTAAATAAGGGGTTTCCTCTATCCCTGATATTGTATATTATAGTGGTTGAAACTTTGAGTAGGAAACTTGAATTTAAAAGAAGAACAAGGAACATTCTAGGCATGAAAATCATTAGAGGGAATAAAAGAATAAATCATTCTCAATTTACTGATGGCACCCTCTTGATAGGGGGGGATTCAACTATAATTGCCACTCATTTCAAATAAACTATGGAGCTATTCACTAGAGCCTCAGGGGGCCTTATAAATTGTGCTAAAATTCATCAGTATTCCTAGAACACTAACACCATATTAACCTATGTAATTTCCAAAATTATTCACTTCCCTTTTGAGAAATAATGGCATTCCTTAAAATATTTGTGTATCCCTCTTTGTATTCACTCTCTCTCTTAGAACTCATAGTATCATATCTTGTCCAAAATCAAGGCCAAATTTCTCCATTGGGGAGCACAATGGATTAATTCAGTGGGTTGACTTCTTTTGGTAAAATCAGTTATGTCTACCCTACCTATTTTCCAATTATTCTCCCTTCTTTCTCTAACTAGTGTTAAAATTTACTTAGCGTAGGATATCAAAAGGTTTTTTTGGTAGGGAGGTAAGTCCAACCACAAAATATTTCACCTTGTCAATTGGAACATTGTGCAGGCCCCCAAGACCCACAAGGATCTAGTAATCAAGGAACTGACATTAACGAATGTCACTTTAGGTGCCAAGATACTATGGAACTTTTTAATAGGAAGAGGTGAATGGTGGAAAAAATCTATTTATCATAAATATTTATCTAATACAAGGGATCGATGCCTCAATCGTATGCATGATTTCTAAAATGGATCCCAAATTTGGAGACTCCTTAAAGTGTCCCTACCTCTTGTCTAAAGCCAAATAAGTTAGATACCCGATAATGGAAAGAATATTAACATATGGGTTGATAGGATAATGGGGAACCCTCTTCTTCAATAGGAGAAGGCCTTTCAGCCACTAAGAGCTTGATTGACTAGTCAATTTAAGACCTCACTCTTTGATATTTCATCCTAGTCTAGATCTTCAGGTTAGTGGCTTTGTTGGGAATCTGGAGCTATCCTTGTGCATGTTAAAGGTCTCACCCATGCTCTCTCCCTTCATTTACATGGATGTTCCTATCGATATCTAGAAGTTAAGAATTCAATAGGTTGGGGAACACAACACTACTCAGTCCACAAAGGGTATGAATTCTTTATTTCCCAATATGCACTCACTCCCAATTATGGATGTTGGAAACTCATTTGGCACCTTGATGGTTTACCCAAAGTTAAAAGTTTCCTCTATAATTTAGAGCATGGGAATATACTCATGGGGGAAAATATGTGAAAAAGGGGCATCCAAGGGCCTTCCAGGTGTGTCCTCTGCTACTTTGCTAATGAATATTCCTATCACCTTTTTTTGGATTGTGTTTTCTCCATGTCTATCTAGAATTGTTTTTTGCAAGGGATTAGCCACAAAGTCTGATGGTTTTCCTCCTTGGAACACCTCTTTTTTTTCATTGGAAATATTCTTACCCGAGGTGCTTTCTATACTAGCCTATTTTTAAAAGGATATGGACAACTCTTCCTAAATTCCTCTATTAGGATATCTGGCTAGCTCGCAATCAGTATCTTTTCATGGAAGCTAAACCTATCAAGGGAATTGTTGCATCCAAATATGTCACACTCCTTCTTAAACAACTCAACACCATCTACCTTAAAATATCCATTCCTAAGGATCTTTACTATTTGGAGACTCTTTGGCTCAAATATTTCCCCCTTTAGATAAACACTTCTATTCAGATCTATCCTAGAGCATCTTGGAAAATTCAACTCTCACCTACTGATTTCAATTAGCGGAAAAATTCCTAATATTCTCACATTCTTTTCTTTGATGGTGCTTCTAAGAGAAAACCTATGGTGGCAAGAGTGGGTGGGTTTCTTTTTGGCCCTAGAGGAACATTAGATATTACCTAATCCTGGAGTCTTGGTCAGGATACGAATAATCAATCAAAATCCTATTCCTTGCTTCAATGGCTCTCTTTGGTTGGATCTCGAAATGTTCACAAACTCATTATCCTAGGGGACTCTAAAAACACCATAATACACCTCAAAAGTGGATCACTTCCTCAGGATGAAGGCTCTGTCGATTGGAGAAGTCCCTTTATGGCCTCAAGTAGGCTCCGAGGGCATGGTATGCCAAGATGGACTCCTACCTATTGTCACAGAACTTTGTACGTTGTAAATCAGACCTGAATGTCTACATTCTCAGGACGTCTGATTCACTTATACTTTTAGTTCTGTATGTCGATGATTTGCTGATCACCGGGTGCTCGACTTCAACTATTGTTGTAGTCAAGAGGATTCTACATGATAGTTTTTTGATGACGGACATGGGTCCACTACACTTCTTCCTTGGACTTGAGATCAATTAGGATGCATCAGGCATCAACTGTCTCAGGCCAAGTATGCATGAGATCTCCTTGAGAGATTTCATATGACACACTGCAAGTCTACTCCGACTCCTTTCCTATCATAAGTCAAACTTGAGGATGGCGGGGATAATCCACTGGTTGACAACACACTGTATAAATAGCTAGTGGGGATCTTGTTGTATCTCACACACTCTAAACTAGACATATCATATGAAGTTGGTGTAGTTTCTAGGTTCACGCAGGAGCCACATGAGCTACATTGGAAAGTTGCAAAGTGTATCCTTTGACACATACAGGGCACCATTACATTTGGGATTCATTATGCATCAGACTCTACATTAGATCTCATCGATTTTATTGATTTTGACTGGGCTGGTGATAGCACTGATCAAAAGTCCAGATATGGTTACTCACTTAGTCTTGGTTCTGAGCCTATCTGTTGGTCGAGCAAGAAGCAAGCTTCCATTTCTCTATATTCATCCAAGGAAGAGTACAAAGGGGTAGTTAACATAACCATTGAGGCTAGGTGGCTACACCATTTTCTCACTGAGTTGGGCATTCAGTTTCATCGGCCAATCGTCATCTGGTGTGACAACCAGAGCACTCTAAAGTTCTGTAGAGATCCAGCTCAGAGGTAGTGGATGAAGCACATCGAGATCCACATGCACTACATCCAAGACTTAGTACATGAGGGGATCATCGACTTACAATTTTGTCCTTCAGTAGAACAAACGATAGAAATCTTCACCAAGACCTTCACTGAGCAAAAGTTCCAATCTCTGTGAAGTCATCTTGGAGTCAAGGACATAGTTTCCTAGAAACTGTAGTTCTTATTTTTACATACACTGTACCATGAGGGGGGTTTTTCCCATGAGGTTTTCCCTCTTTCCTCACTTTATTTTTCAGTGTTTCTTTTGTATTTGGGTACCTAACATGGCCTTGTTGCCAGGACCCATTCTTTATTTTTACCATAGTGATGTTCATGGTGGGTGTTGGAGTTACTTCACACACACCTATAATTTGTTTTTCCTAAGGTTTTTCCTTGTTTATTAGTCATAATTAGTCATTATCCAGTCTCCTATATTTTAGGAGAGAATATTTCACCTGGAGAATATCGTCTTTCAGTTGACACTTCAGTTTGACTAGTTGAGTTGAGTTTAGATGTTGCATCGGTTTTGTCATCACGCAACATTGGGATCATCACCATGATAATTCAACCTTGCCTTGGTATCATCACCATACTGGTGCATTACCCTTGATTCCCTGAGTTAACTCCTCACTACTCTCTGTTCAGTCAGTTAACTGAAGACTAGTTGACTAGTTAAGTCAACTCGGTGGCAGTTCACTCCCGTAATTTCCTGAGAGACTAGACTAGGTGGCAGTTCACTCCCATAACTGTTGGTGTGTGTCCAGAATACTCTAGACCACAACTATGGTGCATTGGTTCTCCTCCAGTGTGCACTCATTGAGTTATACATAGTATATCATGTGTAAATGATTCATTATTCACAACGGTTAATGGTAATTCTTTCATTATTTCTCTCCTTCTTATTTGTTCTCCAATTCTCTCTAAAAATGTGTGTATTATTTTTTAGCTAGATATATTCTATGCAGGTTCAAAACATTTACACATTAGGCACAAATATCACTTTCCAATTTAGACAATCTCAAAATTCCAAAATTTCACGTTTACCAATGCGTGATTTTATTTTTCCAATGCAATTGAACTAGTGCCTCTAACCATTGAGTAAATGGAGTCTCTTGATAAAATAGGTTGTATGATTTAATTACTTGGGTGTGTAAACCCTTTTACTCCCCAAGGCAAACCCTAACCAACAAGGAAAACCTAGGAGGGTGTAAACCCCTTTACTCCTCCTAGTATCCTTTGCACAATAGATTATTCCAAACAATAAAAATGGACTTGGAGGGGAATACATTCTCTTATACTCCCCAATATATCATCACATTAAGATTAAAACCAAGAAAAGAGAGATAACCATGAAATATTTACCAAGTTGATGCATTAAGAAGATGAAACCCTAATTCATAAAGGAAATTCCACAATAAGCAAGAAAATAATCCTCCAAGAGAGCTAGTGCATCATCCATCCATCTAATAGTAAAGAGAAACCATAAAAAATAACACAATATATAGATATTTCCCAAAGAGGGTGAAAATTTTATCCAAGTACCTCTCACAATGGGAGAGTTATGTTATGAAATGAGATTCACATGATCTCTATTTATACAAAAACCTTAAAACATAGTTTGTCCACTTATCAAGGGTAAAACATAATATAAGGGGTAAAAAACCCTTATATTACCCCTTGCATCAATAAATGATATTTAATTGTCACTTTAACACATTATAAACCCTAAAAGTAAGACGACGTCAACCACTTAGGGAGATATTTTGGTACTAGGAGAAAATTGTTGGAGTTGGGGAAGCATGGAAAGGCCTCCAAAGGCCACTTGTAATATCTCCAAGATTCTTATTTATGGTTCAAAGACTCACTTTCTTCAAAATTTTCCATGTGTCAATGAACAACACCTATATAACCACCAAACCCCCTCAAGCATGATGTCAACCCTCCAAAAGTGACGTTTTACCTCTCCTATGCACGTTGTTTGGGTACTAGGGGTTAGGTAAGGTCATCCATGATGTCTTATAGGAATCCGAAGGCAAGTCATCATGATCCAACATGTGGGACCTTGGCATCAAACCTGTGGGATTCAAGCCCCATGGAATCCCAAGCTAGGCTTGTTCCTCCAAAATTGTCCACCAACAATGTCCTACAAAACAAAAGGGTATGCCCTCCAAATATCTCAAGTCAAAGATATCATGACAAGTGTAAACAACATCTAATAAACAAGGCACCTAAGCATGTCCACCAAAAATACCTCATCAAATTAAATAAATGCTCTAATACCCTATACAGTTGACCAAGTTTAAGTATGGGAGGGGTGTCATAAAATTCCTATTGGGTAGACCAAAACCCTCAAGTAGGGGATGCTCCCAAGGATGGCCTTTCAAGGTTATGTAATGGATGATGAGGTGGAAGGGGTTTAGACTTCATAGGTCAATGAGTTTCATGACATACAAGGGCTCGTATTATCTCATTTATGGGTTCCTTTGTAGAGGGTGGGTGGCACCTTCATTTGTGATGCAATTTTTCCAATCCCATGTTCTTTCCATTCTTTCTTCTTATTTCTTTCACGTTTTAAGGAACAAGTTGAAGACCACTGTCCTAAATTGGTGTCTAGATAATGAAAATGCCATTCAAAAATACCTTGTAGAAATGAGAAGGTTGGCTCATGATGAGACCTCCTTTCTATTAGTTGTGTAACTGAGAGCCACTACCCTGGCTTGGTGACTATATGATGGTAATTTCATACCACTAAATACCCATGATCATGATAGGCCAGCTCGTGATGAGACATCTCATCCTCCAACTAACCCCTTAAGCATTCACTATCATTTATTTTTGTAGGTCCCCCATTTCTTATAGATAAGTGTTTCATTTCTTTCTCGGGGATCCTTGGTTGAAGCATATAGAAAGTCTATATTTAGGCTTTTATATTTTTAGACAACAACAATCCCTCTAGGCCTTCAGCCCCTTATTCCCATGAAATGAGGTTCATGCCCTTCTTGGGTCACTAAATTCAAATGACCTAGAAGAAGACAATACGAGGGGAGTGAAATGAGTGGAAGGTGGTAAGTATGGTCAGGAGTGGTACGATAACCCCTTAAGGGACACCTAGTCACAAACCTTCCCTAAAGGTTGGCCACTTACTAGTTAGTCTATGACACTCACCAAGGTGAAACAAGGTCAAACGAAAAGTGTCCAAGAAGGTGTTCTATAATCAAAAGAAGTTTAAATATAATATGTTTAAATGCCTCAAATATTAGGGTGATTACCTACCACAATACCTGACTTGTTCTGCATGGAGAAAGACCCATTTGCCTTCCAAAAACTAGATGGTGTGGTGGATGTGTTTACCATGGATCAAAATGTGGTAATAAAGCGGGCTTCCATATGTGCAAGTGGACATTGCTAGTCAGGTGGTCTCTCGACACTCCATATCTACAACATGAGGGCCTCAAGACATCATCTCCTTAGTTATCCCACAAAACGGGGATAACATGTATCAATGAGAATTATATTTTTAAACCTATACCCTAATGACCCACCCTCAAGTAATAATTAGTTTTTGGTTCCTCCATGCAACCTTCTACATCATCAATGACTTCATGCAACTGCCACAACTCCCATCAAATCACATTGACCTCCTTTGTTTAGAATAAAAAAATATACCACTCTCACACTCGCTCTTGGCTGGATGTGGGATTTTCTTGTCTACAATGGATCAAAGTTTCTATAAAAACAATCATGGATTCGAATGGGTTCAAGGAAATATTGGATTGGTTGTTATGTCATTATCTTCCAGTGTGCAGTAGGTTATATTTGGTTCATATTCCATTTCTATCCTAGTACTTCTTCATGTGTCTTTAGTTTATTGCTGCTACGTCATGGTATTTGGTATTCTTGTAGTTCCTAGTTACATCTCCCCTGCTTTTTTTGGCCCCATGGAGCAGTGTGGGCAAGGAAATTCAAAGGCGCTCCTCTCCCAGCTTGAAATGGATGTTGATGACCCTCGTAATGCAATTCAGGATCTGCAAATCAAGTTGAGTATCCTATCATCTTAGGTTATTACTATCCTAGAAATATTAGTTCAAAACCATCAGATGCTCCAACAAATTCAGGACAAATGCAGTGTGTTAAGGAGTCAATTGGAGGATATCCAGGCTGACCCCCACCAGGGTCTGGCGTCATCATCTATAACTTCTTGTTCTTATGCAACTTCTTCTCCTATGGTAAATTTCATAGTCCCTTATCTAAATTATCTTATTCCAAGGTCAACACTGGAAGCTTCTAGTATGAAGGATCCTCCTCTTCCTATCTAAGTCAGATACAACGTTTCTTTTCTTTTCTTATAGTCTGGGGGTATTTATTCATGTATATATCGTAAAAAAATTTGATGTAAGCTCCTCTTCTTAACCCTTGAAATACTTATCTACAAGCATGCATAATAGCTTACCAAAGCCCTTCGAGGATTCAAATTTTACAAGACTACCTCTTTTGTAATCTTGATGCATGCATTGCTATAACTTTTACTTAATATACTATCTCCCAATTTCTATGAAAAAATAAAAACACCCTAAGAAAAAATTTAAAAACACCCTAAATTTCTCAATAAGGCAATGCACACTTATTTTAAAATTCTATAATGTGAGAATTCTATCTTGATCGAGCACCTACGTAACTTATAAGAGTATCTCTTATAGGAGCACCTATGTAACTTATAAGAGTATCTTTTATTAGTAAATTGTTGTTTCATGTTTTGTTATCTAATTCTTAAGTGTGAAATATTCGATCTTTATTTACCACCTTAAGATTGGGTGTGTGGTGGCTTATGGATTTACATAAAGATAGAACACTAAAAAGGCTTATGCATTTACATGAAGATAGGATAATATACCCTTCATTAGGGATCGAGATTGAAGTCTTTGAAGGTAGAAGATGTGAGAGTGGAATGTGAAGGTAGAAGTAAAGAAAATGTATTATTATTAATACATTTTCTCTTCTCCTTTAAGAGTGAGGTGTGCAGTTGAAATGTGAAGATGTGAGAGTGGAATGTGAAGGTAGAGGTAAATAAAATGTATTATTATTAATATATTTTCTCTTGTATTTCACCATATCTTTTCCAATATTTTTCCTATTTTTTTTTTGACAAGAGTTTAATTTGAAATTTTATAATATCTTTCTTAACTAAATTAGAATTATATATTTAAAAACACATATATTTAATTATAAAATGTTGATTTTTTTTTAATATTTATTATAATTTTAATTTATAATTATAATCAACTTAAAACTCATTAAATTATAAATTAAAAGTTCATTTAATTTAATTTAGATTTTTATTGTATAGTTCATTTAATTTAACTTAAAACTCATTAAATTATAAATTAAGAGTTCATTTAATTTAGATTTAGACTTTTATTGTATATTTCATTTCATTTAATTTATTTAGATTTTTATTGTATAATTCATTTAATTTAATTTAGATTTATATTTTTAATGTATAGTACATTGAATTTGGATTTTCATTAATCATCTACCCGCATTCTTAATTTTTTTTTTTTAAACTAATCAAATATAATTATGTAAAATATTATTAAATGATTATTTAGAAATGATTTTATATGTTCCTTTGAATCTAAGTCAATATGGTTAAAAATGGTTTACAATTATGTAAAATATTATTAAATGATTATTTAGAAATGATTTTATATGTTCCTTTTGAATCTAAGTCAATATGGTTAAAAATGGTTTAAAAAATAAATTTTGTAGTAAATAATTTTGGCATTGATATAGTTTTGTATTTCAAGAAAGCCTTCAAAGTTTTTCTTATCAAATTTGTGTTTAAAAAATATAGTTTTTCATATTTATATATTTATTTGGAGTTTAATTTTTTTTTTTTTAATTAATATAAATATTAGTTTATATTTAACTAATTA
The DNA here is from genome assembly GCA_009831015.1 of Picea engelmannii. Lineage (NCBI taxonomy): Eukaryota > Viridiplantae > Streptophyta > Pinopsida > Pinales > Pinaceae > Picea > Picea engelmannii. The sequence continues at coordinate 229,597 of ML779027.1, forward strand.
CCAAATAATAAGGTAAGTTTATTAAGTTTTTAAATTTATATTTACAAAATATGTTTTTTTCTTTTTTTTAGGTTAGCTTTTATTGATAAAAATGAAAATAGTGTTTCAAACATGTATAAAAATGAAAATGAGTAGATCTTGATTGTCTAACTTAGAAACAAAGAAGAGTTTTACAAACAAGCATTGGAATTGGCATAGCTTGGTTGTCTAGCCGAGAATTAAAGAAAAAAGTTACAAACTAGCACCTAAGCTAGTACAACTTGACTATTTGAAAAATAAAAATGATACATAGTAACTAAGTACTGTGGTTTGTTTTAATATGATACCATTTTCCTTTTTTTTACATTGATCTACCTTGCTGAATTTTAATATACTAGTGAATTTATAACAAAGACTAATTCTCCCGAAGGAGTCAAGATATCAAGGTAGTTGGGTGGGGGAAAGGAACTACTTCATTATTTGATTTGAAATTTGTTCAATTAATGTAGGTATTTTAAGCTCTTAGAGGGATTTGATATTGCCAAGGCTAGGTCCTTCTCCCCTCCACCATCAAGGGTATGTTTTAAGCTCCTATAGGGATTTGATATTGCCAAGGCTAAGTCCTTCTCCCCTCCACTATCAAGGGTATCTTGAATAGAAACCTTTGCATATTGATGCTCGAATTTCTCATCTGTTGTAACTTGTGGGTGGTTTAAATGTGGCTTATTGGATGGATCATATATCTTTTTATTTGTTTCTTTCCATGCTTTGGTATTTCCCTTGTTTCCATTGGACCGAGAATAGGTAGGTGTTGGCCCTGGGTTGTTAAAGGAAGAGAAGATCAAGGAGGAAAAGGTGAAATGCGAACTTCGCGGAAGACACAGTGACTGATACTGGGTCGAAGTGATCAAAAGAGCAGAAAAGATGGAGAGAAGCCCAAGAAAGAAAACCGTTGAACGAGGAGATCAGTAACGACAAATAAGCAAGGAAGAAGGACCGTGGATGACCCAACAAGCAGAAAAATCCACTGTTATATACTTTGGAGCACCGTGTGAGAAGGAAGGAAAGACAAGCTGGCAAAGCCCTAAAAATACGGGTCAAGTTGACCTAGGGTTTTGGTATCTAGGGTTTTGGACACCTAGGTTTCGGCCTAAGGCTGTCGGTGAGCTATTGTAATGTATAAATAGAGGTCAAGAGGACCTGGGTTGGGTTGGTATCAATATAGGGTATCATTGTTGATGTGAGTGATTATTGTATCATGAGAGAGAAGTGTTGAGCACAAGAGCCTTCTGGATTGTAAGATCTTCAGCTGGGTGCAAAGATCAACCCTTCAGCTGGGTGCGCAGGAAGAGGAGAGAAAGAGAGGAGAAGAGAGGAGACCTGCTAGCTAAGAGTGCAGACAAGAACTATATGCTTTAACCTAATATAATATAGCACAATTCTGTGGACATAGCCCTAGAGAGAGGGTGAACCACGTATATTTTGTGTTGTGTGTGATTGATATTTTGTATTTGTCATTCATATATTGTTATTTCATTACTAAGGTAGATCTGATAGATGCATGGAGTTGATCAAGATGATAAGTGATATATGAATGTTGTATTGTTCCTATATTAGATCCATTTGATCTTCCCCTTGGTTGTAGACATCTTTGTCCTGCAACCCCCTCATAACTGCTTCGGGTGAGACTGCATCTGCTTCACAAGTGTTGTCGAAAGGGACAATAGTTAGGGCTTGTTGGTGCGCTCTAGGAGCTAAACCCTGGGTCTGTCCCTGTGCCAACAAATGGTTCTATTGTCGGGACATGAAACTGTGATTGCTCGGAACTGAGAAAGAGGAAGCTCTGTGCAAAGGTTCATCCTGAAACTGTGAAAGCTCTATGTGTAGAGTTGTGCCCAAGTGCACAGTATTCTACTTGATCTGTAAAGTTTTTTGTTAAAGAAAGAAGGTTAGATCTGAGATAAAGAAGCCCGATCTGAAGAGAGAAGGCCAGATTTGAAAGAAAGAAGGTCGTATCTGTAGAAAAGAAGTAGGATTTGAAAGCTTTGTGCTCCAAGAAAGGTAAAAGTGAGAAGTTCTGATTGAAAAAGGTAAGATCTATAAGTTTGTGCTCTGATAACGGTAAGAATAGTGAAAAGTCTTAGATATGAAATCTTTTTTCTCTGTAAAAGTAAGATAAGTGGGAATTTTTGTTTCTAGAGTATGGATCTTGGTATATCTGATAGGTTTTATCCTAGTTTGAAAGATAGGGTGTTAATAGATTAAAAAAGGTTTGATATGAATAGATCTGATAAGAATAATGAAAGATATGTTATACCTAGGCATATAAAGAATGTTTGGACTAACATATGCATGCAAGATCCTAGAAAGAATTTGTTGCAGGTTAGCTACCATGATCCTAGTGCGCAGTGTAGAAGAAGTTGGGGATCATTTAGAAGAAAGAGAGGATTAACCCTCTGTTATAGTTACAGAAGACCAGGACATGTTGCTAAGGAATGCCCTGGCAGAAGACCTAGTTGTTTCTGTTATAAGGCTTTGAAGCAGGAAGTGTTGGATTTCCCTAGAATGATCACTAAGCTTGAAGGAATAAACCTAAGTCAAGAGAGCCCTAAGGCAGATACAGAAAAGGAAGAACCCCATAAATAATTAGAGAAAGTATGGATACAAATAAAAGAAACCATGAATGACCACTGACATGTCAGCTTATTAGAGATCTTCAAAGAGAAAGAATGCATTGAAGCAAGAATAGGGGACTTCGACATTGACTGTGTTCTGGATGAGGAAACACAAATGAATATTATTCAAGAAAGAACCTGGGAAGCTATAGGAAGGCATGCTATGATCCCTTCACTAGGAGGAATAAGTTTATTCAGAGGAAAGATAATAAACCTATGTGGAAGGCTTGCTCATATACCTATGATTGTCAATGGAACTTCGATAGAAGAAGACTTTGAGATTATTAAATTTGTTGAAGACAACGCCCTGTTTACCATGCTAATAGGAAAACCTTGGATTGACAAAGATCAAGCCAGACAAAAGGAAGAAGAAGAAGTTTTGGTTTATAAGAAGAAAGAGTTAAAAGACTTTATGACCAGAAGGATCACACACTTGATTGAGGAACATAAGAGAAGATCGAAGATATTCAATACTAGCAACCCAGATTTTGGAGCTAAGAGAACACTAGAGGATCTCCAGGAGATTGAATTACCTACTCCAGGCACAGAAGAAGTATTACCCAGAAACCCTAGGAAATAATTTCAACAGCGCGAAGCAGCTAAGACCAAAGAAGAAAATAATCAGAATGAGAAAAGCATTACCGAGACAAAGCTCACTGGAAATCAGGCTAGAAAG
>ML779027.1:236436-265008 GCA_009831015.1 Picea engelmannii
GAGAACACTTCTGCTAATTGAGAATTTGATCTCGCAACCTTGATTAAGATTTCCTAGTAATCAATACACCTTTTCCTTCTACCCTATTGTAGTGCCCATGTTACTTTGAGAACCCGAGATATCCATCCTGAGTGTGTATGTCCGAAGAGCTCATCACTGAAGAAGCAACTGTGACAGAAGTTTTGATCGAGTTAATGGATGAAAGACCATGTCAGGAAGAGGATTGTCTACAGGTGTACAGGGATAATCGATGCGAGGAGTGCAAGCCTCCCCGTCGACTGCTCGAGACAGTCCATCTCGGCCAACCGAAGAAAAGAGAACTAAGCATAAAGACTATCTTGTGAATGCTAGACTGATTTCGAGCATTCTACCTGCTTATCTACCACCTCTGAGCGGCGCCATCACTCATGATAGTGTGCCCCGCAACTTTGAGTATGCTTTGATCCTTGCGTACCTTCCAAAAGAAGTGCGTGCAGTTCGTGCCAACCAGGATAAACTCACCACGTTGAAATTCAATGACTTCAACCTCGGTGACAGGAAGGCTTACAATATGCTCGCCCCTCATAAATATCTAACGTGAACCAAAGGAAAGAACTCCAAGATCGTCACTCAATCATGGACCCAGAACCTTGCACAATCAACCCTACTCAATGTAATGAATATTCCTCACTTCGGGAGGCATCAAGAAGTGAATGTGTGCGTCAAGTTGATGTTGTCCTGCTATCATGGAGAATACTTATGGTTGAACCACTGCATCACAGTGGATCTGACTTTGATCAATCAGATCACAGGGCTAAGCATGCAAGGCCCTGACCCACAAGACTTTTACCCTTGGAAGACCACAGATCGATACATAAGATAAAGGATACGTATGGAGATGTCAAGAAGGGCACGCGAGGCTACAAGGTAGCCTCTATCCAGAGTGATGCAGTGCTCCTTTCCTGTCATATGATCGCAGGAAAGCTAGTTCGCAAGAACCGACCGACCCAAGTGACCGGATTTGTAGTAGACCTCGCAGGGAAGTGCGCAGAGGGACTACTTATGAATTGGGCCAAATACTTGGTGAACCAGCTAGAACTGGACTACAGGGAAGCACAGGACCAAGGGTAGGAGTTCCATTTTAGTTGGTTACTTATATTAATCACTTTCATCGCATGGGAGATGCCGGAAGGTGCAACCTTCCTAGATGTCGAGCCCTTTGAGCCACTGGCCTCAAATTTCAGTACGCTATGGTACTCCAGCGACATGAACAAGAAGTGGCAGTCCAATGTCATTTTCCACACTTATTACAACCAACTGAAGATCACAATCCAAGCTATGCCTCGCATCACCCCGAACACACTTCATAGATTTAGACCATTGATGAAATTCAGCGTGGACCGCCACTTCATATACATCACACCACGCGCTGATGAGAATCACCAACAGTTGCAGTCATATTACAAACTAACAGAGGAGGACTTATAAGAGATTACTAAGGAGTGGTCGGGGGACTTCCTCATCCCAACTGACGCCACAGAGCTCTCTGATATTGATAGTCCAGAAGCCATGCACAATACACCTGGGCAGAGCAAGACCAAGAATAATGAAGAAGCCCAGGATGTCCATAGTACTTCATCACAGACTCCTTCTATATCACTTGAGCACGGAGGTGATGGCAGAGAGATAGATGGCACCGAAGTCGAATAGAAGAAAGACGAGGTCACACCGTCGAGAGACAAAAGTGATCCCTTAAAGAAAAGGAAGGTGTCCCCTTTGAAACCTTCTTCAAGGAAGAAGATGAAAGAAGCTAGAACCAAGTTTGAGACCACCCTAACCTCAGATGACTTTGACTTCATCGTCACTGCACTGAATGATGCTTCGCTGGAGATAGCAGAGAAGCAGGAAGCTAAGCAGGAAGAGGTGTTCAGTCACATCAAGGCCAAACTTCAAGAAGTGCAACAGGCACTACAGTCTAGCGGCGCGGTATCCACTGCGCCCCCGACAATAGGAACACCAAAAATGGGAGATGAGCCAGCTCAAATCCATCGGATTGCTGATATGGTCGAAGTTCACCTTCGACGAGAAAAGGAGGAGATAGCACAAACCACCTAGGATTTGGCACAAGCATAGGGAGATCTTCTAGAACAAGGCAGCAATGCAGAATGAGAAAAGAGTGCTATGCAAGAGAATTTTGATGAAGAAAAAGCCCATTTGCATAAAGAAAAGGAACAACTGTTCACTGAGCAACTTGAAGTTAAGGAAAGGGTCAATAGAGTAATTCACTCTATGACAGTCATTGAAGTCTAGACCAAGGACCAAGTTCCACAGCAGGTGGTACAATTGGAAGAGGTAATCCAGAAGCTACAACAACGCATCGCAGATCTAGAACTTTGTGTTGTACCCGAAACTCCTCAGGAGATAAGAGACCAGAGGGAAGAAACTGCTCGTAGAACAGTTGGCATATTAAAAGCTCTTGCCTTGGAGTGTAAGAAATTAAGTAATCAGAGCACCCAGACATACAAAAACCTGACAGAGAATCCAGAATTGCAGACACTGGAGTCACATCTCCAAGAAGAAAAACAACATGCAGATACTCTACAAGTACAGCTAAAGGCCCTGCCAGTTGTAGACAGGATGAAGATATCGCATGAACAATGCACAACTCAAGAACAGGTTCATATGCTTCAAAGTAAAGTGATGGAAGTCACTGAATGACTTCAACCTGTGAAATATCAAGCATGCCTATTATTTAGAGAGATCGAGAGCCAAGGAGCAAAGCTTAAATAGGTTGTCCTCTCAGCAGAGCAACGCTTGGAAGGACCGGTGAATGACGCACTGATCCAGGAGTTCACTGAGAAAGAGGCTAAAGAAAAGAAGCAAGTCGAAGCAGCTCGATCCAAGCTCGAGGCATTCGAGGCAGACTTGGCCAGATCAGAGTGACTCAGGACAAGTCATAGGTGAGTGTTGGGGACCCATTGGCCCTTGACCAAGTTTTGGGAGTTTCTTGGTCATGTTGACCTAGTTTGGGTACTTCAACAACCTATCGAAGGAGGAGCGCAAGATGAAGCAGAGATCACGGGATCTTGGCCCCCTTTTGGGCTCCTTTTTGGGTTTTTGGGATAATGTAATGGGAAAGGGATGTCATCCCATGGGTTTACCCACGCTAAGGCCCACTTTTGTAATATATAAATAAGTAGCTAGGCAATTTAAGAAGGCCAACGAGCTAAGTGCTAGAGTAGTGAATGAGCTAAGTGCTAGATTGAAGTGATGTGAATGTATGCTAATTGCAAGTAGGGTTTGGATTCTTTGTGCACGATTGTAAGAGGCTTGTAGAGCTGAGTGCAAGTGGTTGTGACAGATTGTGAAAGGCTTAATGTTGTAATGCGAGGAAGAAGGATCTAGCGAGCTGCGCAGATCTTCTGTCCTGTGCGGGGTAAGGATTGTTGAGGCTCTGTGCTGTAACTGCTTGACTAAAATAATAAATAAGAAGAGTTGGTGGATGTAGCCCCAGGGTGGGGGTGAACCACATAAACCCTGTGTCATCTTGCTTGGTGCCCTATATTTATGTGTTCATATGTTATATGCTGAGTGCTTGATAGATAGATCTGGTGATGCTTAGTGCTAATGATGTGTAGATTGTTAGATCTGATCTATATGTATGTGCTAAGTGCTTGATCTATTAGATCTGAATAATCTATTGATGCTAAGTGCTTAAATATGGTAAGATCTCTGTGAAGGATGCGAAGCTCTGTTTTACCAATGAAGTAGATAATGATTTCATATTAAAGAACTAAAGGTGTTGAATGCTTCACTAAGTAGTATAATCACAGATTTGTGTCCCAGCTAAGGTTGCAGACACTTGAGTCCTACAACCACCCCTGCCTCTACCTCAGGTGAGACTTCATTTGCTTCATAGGTGTTGCCGAAAGGGCTGGTAGTTAGGGTTTTGTTGGTGCGCTCGTGTAGCGTTGAACCTTGGGTCTACCCCTGTGCCAACAATAGGATGAGATGGGAATGCATCCTAGAGGTTTTCTATTTTATAACACAATCTACATTTAAAAGTTGTGTTTTCATAATTTAACAATTGAGTAAAATTAAGATCTAAGCACTCTATGAGCATCTTGTTGGGTAAACCATGACTGAGGTTGATCTCAACATAGAAATGGGCATAGGTGATAATACATTGAGAAATTCAATATACATATAATGTAATAAATTGAAACAAAGAGTGTGCAATAGCCGGAAGGAAATTACTATACCATATGTGGAGGGGAATATTTTGGAATTCTTACCCAGATAGAGGTTGTTTAGATATTTATGGATCTTGGATTGAACTCTAGGAAATATGGTTGAAAGGAGAGGCATAATATTCCTAGAACCAAGGCCCTTCATTGAACACTTTCTAATGGTCCTCCGTAGATTTAAAAATCATAATGAAGAATCCCTTGGAGTAGAGGAGGATCCCATTGTTGGTAGTCCAATTTTGTTTCAACCATCCATGGATATCTACTGTAGAATGAAAAAGGCCATTGAAGTACTAAATGATGGCCCTCTCTTTGGTACATTATGTCATTAGCATAGACCATTGTATCTTCCACTTCCAAGATTGGAATTCCTTATGATTTATTCGTTATGTAGGATGAATTGGAGGGATTATTTAAATTTGGAGGAGTAGAGTGCCCTTATTTCACCACATCCTTCAAGAAGTAGAGGGATAGGAAGAGGAAGGAACATTTGCACTTGTGGATCCTCCAAGAAGTATCAAGACCATCTACATGAAAGCATCCTTACTGATGCAAAAATATTTGAGAAGGAGACCATCCAAGAATTTCCTTATTTCAAAGAGAAACCTCTTATTGATTGGAAGGATCCCCTCTCTCCTCTGAATCTAAGGCTTTCAAATGGAAATTTAATTTCCTTTTATTTTACCCAAGCACAAAGGGATTCCCTTGCAATGGAATTCACAAATATTTGAAGAATTTTAGTGTCCTCGCCCAACTTCTTAGGCTTTGTGATAGACAATCATCCCTCAATATTAGGAAGACATGTACGATCTTGGATCTAAGAGAATTTATTTCCTCTGTTTTTGGTAGGATTCATCTCCTCAGAAGATGTGGTGATTCCCCTCTTGGATTCCATGGATAATGTTAGGGCCTCAAGTCTCGAGAAGAAAATCAACGATGTGAATTCTCCCTTTGATTGTGATTCTATCCACTTTCCCTAGCACAACACCAACACAATTTTTTCTCACATTTTCAATCACCTTTCTAGAGATAGGGGTTTCTAATATCATTGTCTCCTCCATATTTTTCTTCATTTTCTCTCTCTACAAAATATGTTTTTAATTAATATATATTTTTACTTTAGTTATATTGAGCTTAAAATAACTCAATTTTGTCTTAATTGAATATAAATATACTTGGGTATGATCCGAGGCTCAAGAATGAGTTTAGGATCATTGGAAACACCCTTTCCTTTACCCTGTATAATCTAAATGGGGGACATGTGAAAAACGTTAGGATGGAAACACCAATTGTAAATATGTAAGCACATACACATTTTATATCAATTGAAACTTCTAGAAATTAACCTTATACTAAATAGATCTCCCTCATTTATCATGTCTGGAAAAGAAGTTGACCATTCATTGGAGCAAAGATCATCTAATAATGTGGACATATACATGTTATAAAAACAAAATAATATTACTTAATCCATTGATTCTACATGTATTAATCCAATAAATTGATAACTACAACATATAATTTAAGTGTACATAATTGTAAAAAAATATACCCCCCCTCTACGGGATGGATTGCATCTCTCATGTAACTGAAAATATGCATCTTGGGCACTGGTAGCATACTACAACAAATCCTTGTGGGGTAGAAACCCAAGTACATAATTGTCCACCCATAACAAATCAATCTATGTAGAAATGGTTGGTGGTATAAATGTTTCTCTAGCTAGAGAAACCGAAACACTGAATAACACAATGTGCATGGTGTTTTGCATAACATCCCTCACCTCAACTCCAAGATGCGATGGGTTGACTAACTCCTAGGGTAAAAAAACACTACTACTTGGAAATAATACAAATCTCATAGGAGATGTTATGATAGTAGGGTCTCTATGAGTGCTATGAAAATCATAATTGCGTGCCCTATTGGGACCATAAAAACATGATGATGTGATGATATAGTTACAATGCATGTGTAAACAAACTCAACATAGAATAACACAAAGGAATCTTATCATGGTGGAGGAACATGCCCCATGTTCTATTAAATCTATCATAAATATGACATGCTACAACCTGAAGGTTAAACTCTAATATTTTAAGTAGTTTCCCCCTTAAAAATTTAGGAGGGATCTCAAACAGTGTACCTCTCACATCATGCTCTATCATGGTGACTATCACCACATCCTAGTTATCTCTCCCTAACACTTGGATCCTCCTCCTCATTATAACACTCTTAAAAAGGGTGATTTATGGTCCCACCCTCCAATATATATCCAACAATTGATCAACACTCTCTAGCATCATCAACATCGATCGTTGAGTGGTGCTATTATGAGGAATGACTAGGATCTCCTTGCATAATGAGTTGAACTATCAAGATTTATTGAGGGTGATATGTGTAACCTAATTCTCTCATGGTGGGGGATATTTAGGATGATCTTGTCAACTATGGACCTTTGCAATTTAGTTGCAAAAACATATACATTCAAATTTGTGTTTTTTTTGAATCAAAATTTCAAAATGAAAGATATCCATAATTGAACTAGAATTTCCACATTTAATACTTGGGTCATGGAACTTCTTGCCATCCTTTGATGAGGCAAGTGTATTATAGGATGGGAAAGGTGCACTGCCTCTTTGACTACCGGTACTACAACTATATTTGGCCGATGTCACCTCATGATTGGATGTTGGGGTCCTTATTAAAGTAAAGATAAATGTTATTCATGATGGTAATTGTTGTAACCCAGATATGCACCCCTGCCCTTTTTCCCTCCTTTGTCCTATACATCCATCCATTTTAAGTTTTGTGGTTGCTTGCTTAGCTCATTCCCCATTTCTTAATCGTTCAACTTTCTTGCTTGTCTTTGCTTATTTTGCACCATCTTTTTTCTTTCTTGAAAGAGAATCACATGTCTGGTTTGAGTTTCGAATGCATGTCGTCATTTTTACACTAATGGAGATATGCAGGTCCACCAAGTTTTTGTCTACGTAAGAGATATACAGGTCTAATAAATCTAGAAAAATCTCAGTAAGCTTGTACAGAATCTAGCAGCAAATCAGAATAGGCTACGTCAGACTCGAAATACACATAAACAACAGGTTGACATGATTGACGGTGAAGATCTGGTAGTCGAGCCAGATCGATGGTTCTTGTACATTCAGGGTTTCAAAGACGTGGATAAAATACTTTTTGTTGTGGAGTTCCTAACTCCAACGCACATCCCCATCAACGATATCCCCATCTCCTAGATCGACGATCCTCACATGATTTCAGACCCCCCCAAACTTTATACCTTTAAGAGTGGGGGGGGGGGGTTGAAAAAGAGGTTTCCCTGTGCTCGGAACCACCTAATGTGGTGCCTCCTCATGATTTAGGACCCACCCCCCTCCAGAATCCTGCCAGAATACCTCCTGATACCACCCCTCACAGCATGCGCCATTTGTCCTCCACTCACCTCCACTCACTACTCCCGCCTGTCACCACCTTACACTTGTATTCCACTCATACTCTCGTCACCTCCCATGTATCAAACCATCCTCTCACCACATTCCACATATCATCTCCTATTGGATGCTTAACTCTACGTCTCCCTCCACGATCGTTGGGCTGACAACCTTTCCAAAAAATCTTTTCGAAAGTATATATGGAAGCTGACAAGTCAAAACGAAGTGTGCTTAGTTGTTGAAAGCTCTGTTACAGATAGAGAGTTAAGTATCAGTCCCAGATCGATGAAAATTGGATCCATAAAATTGCAGAAGACCTACCTCTTCCTCAAGAAGATAATGAGAAAATATTTACAGATAGTGAGTTATTCTCCAGAGGTCTCAAACAACTCGCGTGCATGCCAGTACTCAACACATAACTATGTTCTGTCACTCCTAGTCTTTCTTCCAATCACAGTTCATCCAACACATGCATTAGTTCAGTGTTAGAGATAGTAGCAATTTTTAGTTGATCAATTCCAGGATTCTGTTAGATTAAATAAATGAGTGGTCTTCTATGTGTGATAAGAACCACTCTTGTTGATTAATCCCAACGCAAAGTATACATGTTGTACTCCATGCAAATTTTTTAGTTAGGTTAATAATTTGTTCTACAATTAGTTGTCCAGAGTTAGGTCCCATCTCCCATATGGGCGAGAACCTATGCAAATCTGTTAAATATGCAGTCTTTGTACGTTTTAGGGGTTGGGAGTTTTTGGAAGTAAAGTAGAAGCAATAGAATAATTGGACCTTCTCATTTAATTGTAATGTTTTCTATCTAGTGAATATATGTTGATGACAATTGTGTTCTCTTACTCAAAACCTTATGTGTTGATTCTTATCTTGAATGCAGATTTTGTGATGTGTGCAATGTACATTTCCTTATTCTTTTAGCTATTGTTTTAGTTTATCTTTTGTTGATTATGCAACTTATTATACAACTATTGTTCAACGAAAGATCCACTATTTTTGCAACCTGTTGAATGATTTGCATTCAAATGTTTGTCTAAGTCTTGAGATATTATATTAGGTCTTAGTTTTCACACAACAAGTGATTCATTGCATTTCTTGTTGTTATTTTCTTTGTTTGTCTTTTCATACCCTCAATTGTCATTTAATACCCATACCATTAGCAAAGGATAACCTACTTTTATACTGTGTGGCCTGTCCTACTAGAGCACCATCTTTGAAAACTTGTCCTTAAGCTTACAGACAAAACCTACTTGTAAAAATAAACCAATCATTACAAACTTGAGGTGGCCTAGATTTTCCCTTTAGCAGTTAGGTGCAGACCTTAGTACCAACATCTTCTAGTGCCATTGTCGAGGAACAAAGTAATGAAATATATTTACCTAGGAGAACGACATTGATTAGCTTTGACCTTTGATGGTGAACAGAGAACATACACAAACAGACTGCCATCTTTCATATGATGACTCCACTGAGTATAATTTACAATAGAAATAACGGTGCCCAAAAAAGGATTCAACAGATCCAAATATGAACATAGTAAAGACACCAAGGCTCATCATAACCCTAAGAAGGACACCATAGTTTCTGAGCCAAAAATGAAACTAAAGAAAATCCACCGTAGCTCAGAGATATAACTCCCCCCTCAAGGGAAAATTTGTTCACAAAGAGTCTACTTCTCTTCATCATCACAAGAAACTTGAATTTTCTATTCCTGATAATCATAATTCCAAGGAACCTCATACATCTTCAATTCCTAAATCTACATCATCACCCATCCCAACATCCACCCCCATAGCTCCCATAAATCTTCAGATTCCTGTTACCCAAGCCATGGCTACTATTAACAGGATGGATGTCATAATTTATGCCAAATATGAACCCCTAGTTCTCCTTGTAGGCTTACATGCCCTCCCAGCCATAGATTACATGAAATATTTACCCAGGTATAATGGGGAAGGTGAGGTTACTATTGAGGAACATTTGGTAGCCTTTTATAGTTTTGAAGGCAACTTTAACATTGAATATGCAGATGTGTGGATGAGGTTGTTTGTGCAGAGTGTGGACGGGGAAGTCATAAAATTGTTCAGGGGTCTTCCTCCAGCCTCCATTGCAGATATTGAGGTGTTGGATGAAAATTTCATAAAACAATGGGGAGATAGGAGATATTATCTCTACTACATCACTGAGTTTGGGGATCTAAAGAGAAATAATGGTGAATCTATTTCAGAATTCACCAAGAGATTCAATAAGATGTATGGTATAATCCCAGCTGAGATCAAACCAACTGAAGCCTCTACCAAGATCACTTATGCTAATGCATTTTATGTAGAGTTATCCCTTCTGTTGAGGGAGAGAAGATCCACCACATTATTTCCCATGTAGGAAGAAACCATTGAGGTTGAATCGAATATCTTGGCAATAGACAAGTTAAAGAAAAGATCTAATAAATACAAGAATAAATAGAGAGAATATTCCCCTGCTTCCTCTGACCCAACCACGTCTCATCCCAAACTTGATGAAATGACCAAAACTTTGAAGGATCTAACATCTGAAATAGCTAAGCTGAAGTGGGAATCTAAACAACCAAACAAATATTTTCAAGGGGTTAGGAATAGAAATCCAAACCAATTTAGAAGGCCTAATGATGCCCCTCAAATAATGCAAATATAAAGGAGAAATGATGATGATCAAAGGCTAGTTCCTCCTTTCCAAGACAATCATATTGAGGAGATGGATGAAGACAATAATGTCATGGATGATATTTTTGTGTTTTTCAATGAAATAGATTATTATACCAGCCACCTAACACAACAAGAATATGAGGTAGCACAACTATCGAATCAGTTTGATAATTAGATAGGGGAAGAGGGAGTTATACAAGGCCAACCATAGAAGAAATATGATTTGAGGACAAGAGAAGGGGCTCCCAAAGACACTATCTCTGATCATAACAAACATGTTTAAGTCTCTCCCAAGACAAATCCAAATAAAGGTATGTCATCTAAATCTCAACAACTTCCCTCATCTAAACCTACAGTCCCTGAAATAAAGAAGTTGATAGGCCACCATCCTCTTTAAACATAGAACATGACTTGAGAAAGATCAAGATCCCTATGCCTTTGATATAATTGATGAAGAATGAACCTTTCAAAAAATCTATCATGAAAGTTCTGCAACCAACTACCCCTAGTTTATCTTTTGATGTAATCATCTTGCAGGATGAAAACCCAACCATTACAGTGGGTCCACACATTGAGGATGGCTCTGATGCTTCTCCACAATTCTATATATCTTTAAATGTTCCTGAGAATATCATGCATAACTGTCTCATGGACTCAAGAGCCTCACACAATGTCATGCAAAAAGTTGTCATGGAAGAACTAGGTCTAGAGATCACCAAACCTTGCCAAGACCTGTACTTCTTTGATTCTAAGAAAGTAAAATGTTTGGGACTGATAAAAGATATGGTAGTTTCTTTGGAACAGTTACTAATGAAGAGTGTAGTGATGGAAATTGTTGTGGCTGACATTCCCCCAAATTTTGGTATGCTCTTATCCAGAACTTGGGCTAAAAAGGTTGGAGGATCATTACAAATGGACTTCACTTATGCCACCATCCCTGTGTTTGGAGGAGAACATATGAGGCTATACAAAGAGGTAAGGTTAGCCTACATTTTTAGTGATCATCATAACCTAAGAAATCACCCCATTTATGTTGTTAAGGATGATATTGGTTCATATGTTTTTCATTTAAATAATGATGAACCTGAAATATCAGTTAGCCAATGCAAAGATCAACCACCGACAGGTCAGAAAAAAAAGGTATGGAAGATGTATTTCAATGGATCTTCATCAAAGGAAGGATTAGGGGAAGGTGTAATCCTCATTTCCCCTTCAGAATAGGTAATAACAATCTCTTATAAGTTGGAGTTTGAAACTACTAACAATATAGCTGAATATGAAGCTCTGGTGCTAGGATTGAGGACTGCCAAAGACATGGCCATTGACTATCTAGCAGTTTTTGGTGATTCTGAGTTAATCATCAATCAAGTTAGGAAAATATATCAAGATAAACAATAGAGGCTCAAGAAATAAAAAAAACAAGGTATGGGATCTGATTGATAATTTATTTTTAGCATTTAACATTTCCTTCATTCACAAAGAGCAGAATTAGAAGGCAAATTCCCTGGCCTTAGTTGCCAACACTTTCAGGCCTCCCATTGGCCCAAATATTAAATATCAGGTGGAAATCAGGCATAATACAACCATACCAGACAACATAAAGCAATGAAAAGTATTTAGTGATGATCTAGAGATGCAGAGATTTCTACACACCATTGATGAATTCTCCAATATCTCAATTGATCAAGAAAGTCAAGAAGGTGAAAATGAGGAATTAGAAGATCAACAAACATCTCATTTTTTGAACATAGTAACTGGTCATGATATTTTGGAGCTGAAAACCAATCGCATTCCAAGATGACTAGTGCCATTGGAAAGGTTGTTTAACAATAATGATGTCTATAGAGGAGATGCCATGAAGAATCAGGAAGAAGAGATAACAAATTGCAATATTGGTACCACTGAGAATCCCAAAGATCATCAAATTGTCCAAAGAAATAGATACAAAACAAAGGGACAGGTATGTCAGTCTCCTAAAGAAGTTTACTGACATTTTTGCATGGTCCTATGAATATTTGAAGACATTTGACACCGACATCATCTAGCACAAGATCCCTCTAAAGGCTAGCTCCAAACCATTCAAACAAAATATTCGACAATTTAGTCCCATGTTAATGTCCATAATTGAGAAAGAGATGAAACAAATGTTGGATGCAAAGATTATTGTACCATTGAGGTACTCAAATTGTGTGGCCAACTTAGTACCTGTAAGGAAGAAAAATGGGGAGATATGCTTGTGTGTTGATTTCAGAAATCTCAACAAATGTTCTCTGAAGGAAAACTACCCCCGCCCCAATATGGATCATATTTTACATAAGGTGGTAGGTGCAAACAAAATTTCCTTGTTAGATAGATACTCTGGTTATAACTAGATAATAGTGTGTGAGGAAGATAAAGAAAAAACAACATACACCACCCCATGGGGAACATTCATGTACGACAATATGCCTTTTGGGTTGATGAACGCAAGGGCCACTTTTCAGAGGGCCATGGACATAAATTTCATGGGGGAAAATACAAATTTATGGTTATATACTTGGATGACATCACCATTTTTTCCAAGTTTGATAATGAACATTTGCAGCATCTGGAGCAGGTTTTCAAAAAATGCAGGAGATATGGAATATCTCTGAATCCTAGAAAGTCTCACTTTTCCATGCTAGAAGGAAATCTTATGGGCCACATTATATCAGAAAGAGGTATAAAATTGATCCAGAGAGGATTTTTTTCCATTCAAGAGATTTAGATCCCCCAAAACAAAAAGGATGTTCAGTCTTTTATTGGTAAGATAAACTTCTTCAGATGTTTTGTGCTAAATTTTGCTGAAATTATGAAGCCTATCACTAGCATGTTGAAGAAATATGTTGTGATAAAATGGTCACTAGAGGAAAAATAAACATTCCAAAGGATCAAGAAGGCTTTAGTTGAAGCCCCTGTATTACCCAGCCCTGACTATACCAAATATTTCTTCATCTTCTCTTTTGCTTCAGAGGAGACCATTGCTATTGTGCTACTACAAAAAAATGAAGAAGGGCATGAAAAACCCTTAACCTTTTTTAGTAGTTCTCTCCGAGATGTTGAGTTGAAGTATGATATACTAGAGAAGCAGGCTTATACATTGGTCAAAACACTCAAATCCTTCAGGGTTTATGTGTTACAGTTTAGCATAATAGCCTTTTTTCCTAGCAACAATGTCAAAGAGATTTTGGTCCAGCCAGAAAGTGAGGGAAAAAGGGGAATGTGTATCATCAAAATATTGGAGTATGAGATGCACATAAATCCCACGAGGAATTCCACTGACAAGGTGATCATGAATTTCCTGGAAACTAATATTTTTTCCAAATTTGGCTGCCCCAACAAGCTTGTGACAGACAATGCCCAAGCATTCAAGTCCAAAGTCATGATTGACTTCTATGGTAGTCATAACATTTCCTTGACACATTCCACACCCTATTACCCTCAGGGGAATGGTTTGGCCGAGTCATTGAATACAAATCTCATCAAGATTGTCAAGAAGTTGTTGACTGAAAATAAGAAATCTTGGGACTTTAAACTCAAGCATGCTTTGTGGGCCAACATAATCAACACTAAGAAGTCTTTGAGAACCTCACCATTTCAGCTTGTTTAGGGAATAGACATTGTTTTTCCCACTCATATTGGTATACCAGTTCTAAAATTATTACAGGAAGATATTGAGGAGCCAAATGACATACAAAGGAGAATCTTCCAGATTATAGAAGATCAACAAAAGAGAGAAGCAGTGGATCAGAGGAAAAAATCATACCAGAACAAGCTCAAATCAACCTTTGACAAGAAAACCAAGAAGGAGATCTTTCGAAAAGGTGACATGGTCTTGAGGTGGGATGTCAGAAGGGATGACAAGTCCAAGCACGATAAGTTTGACAACCTCTGGTTTGGCCCTTTCAAGGTGGTTAAAGTTCTGGACAACAACACATTTATCTTTCACAATCTAGACGATGCAGAGATCTTCGGAGGCCCGGTAAATGGGTGCTTCCTGAAACAATATTTTGTTTAAGGATGAGGGAAAGTCAATCTTGTACAATCCTTTATTTTTGAATTTGGTTAGTTATTTGTGTGTGAATAGAGACTCCATATCCCAACAAAGGCACTAGGGTGTAGTTTCAATTTTCAGTTCAAATAAATGCATGGTCGAGGGACAGTAGCAGATACACAGGGAAGACATACAAAAACATAGGTAAGTGATTGAAGGTGAGAGTAGTTATTTAATCTCAGACACTGATCTACAGTTCTCAACACCTCACATGGATGTGCTATCCCCAGTTGGAGCCAATGTTGTAACCTAGATATGCACCCCTTCCCTTTTTCCCTCCTTTTCCCTATACATCCATCCATTCTAAGTTTTTTGGTTTCTTTATTAGATAATTCCCCATTTATTAATCATTCAGCTTCATGGTCCCTGCTTGTCTTTTCTTATTTTGCACCATATTTTTTCTTTCTTGAAAGAGAATCACATGTCTGGTTTGAGTTTCTAATGCATGTCATCATTTTTCCACTAATGGAGATATGCAGTTCCACCAAGTTTTTGTCTATGTAGGATATATCTAGGTGTGATAAATCTAGTGAAAGCTCAGTAATATTCTACAGAAGATAGCAACAAATCAAAACGGGCTATTTCAGACTCAAAATACACATAGAAGGTAGGTTGACATGATCGACGGTGAATATCTGACAGTCGGGCCAAATCGACGATTCCCGTGTGTTCGGGGTTTCAAAGAAGTGGATAAAATACCTTTTTTTGTGGAGTTCCTAACTCCCACGCACATCTCCATCTCCCAGATCGATGTTCCTCACATGATTTCAGACCCCCCTGACATTTATACCTTTAACGGTGGGGGGCTGGTCCGGAAAATCGGTTTCCCCGTGCTCGGGCCCACCTAACGTGGTGCCTCCTCATGATTTCAAAACCCCCCCTCTCTAATCCACTTACTGCCTACCCCCCCTTCTAGAATCCTGCTAGACTACCTCCCGATACCACCCCTCACACCGCATGCCATCTGTCCTCCACTCACCTCCACTCACTACTCCCACATGTGATCACCACCTTACACTTGTCTTCCAATCATACTCCCATCACCTCGTATGTATCTAACCCTCCTCTCACCATGAACCACATATCATATCCTATTGGACGCTTGACTCTGCGTCTCCCTCCATGACCATTGGGCCGTTGACCTTTCCAACAAAGCTTTTCGAAAGTACTGATGGCAACTGATGAGTCAAAACAAAGTGTGATTAGCTACCAAAAGCTCTGTTACAGATAGGGAGTTAAGTCTCAATCCTAGATCGATGCAAATCGTCTCCAAAACACTGCAAAATACCTACCTCTTCCTCAAGCACATAATGAGAAACTATGCACAGATAGTGAGTTATCCTCCAGAGGTCTCAAATAGCTCGCGTGCATGCTAGTACTCAATACAAAACTCTGTTCTGACACTCCTAGTATTTCTTCCAATCAAAGTTCATCCAACACGTGCATTACTTTAGTCTTAGAGATAGCAACAGTTTTTAGTTGATCAATTCCAAGATTTTGATAGATTAAATAAATGAGTGGTCTTTTGTGTGTGATAAGAACCACTCTTGTTGATTAAGTCCAGTGCAAATTATACATGCTTTACTCCATGCAAATGTTTTAGTTAGGATAATAATTTGTTCTGCAATTAGTTGTCCAGCGTTAGGTCCCATCTCCCAAATGGGAGAGAACCTCTGCAGCTCTGTTAAATATGCATTCTTTATATGTTTTAGGGATTGGGAGTTTTTGGAAGAAAAGTAGAAGCAACAAAAGAATTGGACCTACTCAGTTAATTGTAAAGTTTTCTACCTAGTGAATATATGTTGATGACAATTGTGTTCTCTTAATCAAATCCTTATGTGTTGATTCTTATCTTGAATGCATATTTTGCGATGTGTGAAATGTACATTTCCTTATTCTTTCAACTATTGTTTTAGTTTATCTTTTGCTAATTATGAAACTTGTTATACAACTATTGTTCAACAAAAGATCCACTATTTTTGCAACCTGTTGAATGATTTGCATCCTGATGTTTGCCTAAGTCTTGATATATTATTTTAGGTCTTAGTTTTCACACAACAAGTGATTCATTGCATTTCTTGTTGTTATTTTCTATGTTTGTCTTTTCATACCCTCAATTTTCATTTAATACCCATACCATTAGCAAAGGAGAACCTACTTGTATACTGTGTGGCATGTCCTACCAGAGCACCATCTTTGAAAACTTGTCCTTAAGATTACCAACAAAACCTACTTGTAAAAAAAAAACAATCATTACAAACTTAAGGTGGCCTAGCTTTTCCCTTTAGCAGCCAGGTGCAAACCTTAGGACCAACAGTAATAATTCACTTATATGTAATTCAATATATATATATATTTTTTGTAACACATATGAGTCCTCTCATGGGTTGAATAAGGAACTACTCCAGGATATCTCAGAGTAGAGTCTCAAGATTATCCATAGTTCCATTTCTCATGAAGATAATATCTCCTCATTGGAGAATTATCTACATAAAATAACAAGGATGAATTAGATAGAGCTAAAATATTTAGATGAAGTATTATCTAAGATGTAATATCATAAATCAAAACTAACATCTGATTTATAAGAACCACAAGACTCAATAGTCAAAAGGATCAATGAGGAAATATATAAATGTTTGATTAAGGGTTGTATTCAATTGATATTACAATGGATCTTATTTCTAGTCACGAGAGGGATATTATTTCTAGGGAAGGTTAAATTTTGAAATGGTAGGTTATTATAGGGTAGGGTTGTTGTTGTGGAGCCTGATTGTCTTCCTAATTCAGAGGTTTGTTTCAACCATGCTTGGATACCATTTCCTAACGGGGGTTGTGGGGGGTATTTTCCTCCCACTATTGGCATCAGGGGGGTCCAAGGGGGGACAATGACAATTAATGAAGGCCCCCCCCTGGCGGGGGATTCAGGGGAAGTGCACTTGAAGTGAAATTTCGTGAAAATTTTCCTTGTAAAATATTTTAATTTCATAGTCAATCTGGACCATTCATTATAAGGTTGCAGATCTAATAGTAGAAGTTATGTTAGGTATTTTTTCCCTAGAAGGAAACCTTATTTTATGAGGGAATTTTATTACGGCTGGGTAAGATGGAGAATATTGCACTCTGAGAGAGGATACTGTGAGAGAAATAAGAGGAAGTTACATCGAGTGTGTTTTAGGTTGTATCCCTTCATTTTGTTGGATAATAAAAAGAAAGGACCTAACAATTTCTCTGGTGGACATAGCCCACACTAGGTGAACCATGTATATCTATGTCTCTATCGTATTGTGTATCTTTTTCATTTTATTTCCATATTTTTTTTATTTTTTTCTCCACAATATCGTTTTACTAACAATTCATATCAGAGAGAAAGGTAACTCATAGGAAAGAGGGTTCCTAGTTCAAGTTGGAGCAATGGTGGAAGATGGAAAGTTTAAGGTCGATAAATTTAACAACCAAAACTACCAGCTATGGAAGAGGCAAATGGAAGCTTATTTATATCAGAAGGATCAATTCCTACCGTTAGGTGGAATAGAAAAGAAGCCAATGACCATGAAGGATGAATAATGAGAGGTTCTTGACATAAAGGCACTGGGAATGATACGGCTGAGCTTGGCAACATAGATGGCTTTCAATATTTCAAAAGAAAATACAACAAAGGATCTGATGGATGCATTGGCTAAAATGTATGAAAAACCATCGACGTCCAATAAGGTATTTCTAATGAAGAGATTATTTAATATGAAGATGTCAGAAGGTGGGTCTATTGCCAATCATTTAAATTAATTTAATACGGTTACTAATCAACTAAGTTCTGTAAAAGTGGACTTTGATAATGAGGATAGGGCTCTTCTACTCTTGTGCTCATTTCCAGAAAGATGGAATGGCTTGGTCATGGTTGTAAGTAACTCTGTCTTTGGTTCAAAAAATCTGAAATTTGATGATGTTGTTGGTGTTATCCTTGGTGGATATTGTTATTATGTTACTTTTATTGATGATGCAACTAGAAAAACTTGGGTTTGTTGCATTCGACGAAAATATGATTTATTTGACACTTTTGAGAAATGGAAAGCTTTGGTTGAGAATGAGATAGGAAAAAGGTTGAAGTGTCTCAGATCAGACAATGGACTAGATAAATATTGCAACAAGGAGTTTTATGATTACTATTCATACCATGAGATTCATAGAGAGAAGATAGTTCTAGGAACACCACAAGAAAATGGTGTGTCATAAAGGATGAATAGGAAAATCATGGAGCATGCAAGGAGTATGAGATTGCATGCAGGGTTTCCCTTACAGTTTTGGGAAGATGTTGTTTACTTAATAAATATAGGACCTTCAAGATATTTGGATGGTGGCATTCCCGAGGAGGCATGGACATGAAAAAATGTAAATTATTCATTTATGAAGACTTTTAGTTGTGAATAATTTGTCCATATTGATAAAGAAAATAGAACAAAGCTTGAGGAAAAATCCAAGAAGTGTACCTTTATTGGATACAGTGTTAATGATTTTGATTATCTCTTATGGGATTATGAAAATCACTAAATCATTAGGAGTAGAGATGCCATATTCAATGAGAAGGTCATGTACAAAGATCAATTGCAGGAAAAGAAAAAAGAAAAAGAAAAACCAAAATACACCGTGCTTGATGAGATCACTGAAAAATAAATTCCAAAGGTATTGAAAATCAAAATGTACAACAACAGAAGCAAAAGGTACCTAAAAGTCCTGCAAGTTTTGTTAGAATATTTACCAGGTTAAGTAGACCCCCTAAATGATACTCTCCTCCATTGTATTATTGCTTGTTGAATGACTCTAGTGAACCCGAAAGTTATGAAGAGGAAATGCATGTAGACAGTAAAAAGAAGTGGGAGCAAGGAATGAAAGAGGAAATGGATTCCTTGGTAAATAAACATACTTGGGACTTGGTTCAATTGCTTGCAGGAAAAAGAGCATTGTAGAATAAATGGGTTTACAGGTTGAAGGAAGAAGATGGAGGCAAAAAGTGGTACAAGGCTAGACTTGTTGTAAGGGGGTTTGCACAAAAGAAAGGTGTAGATTTTGATGAAATATTTTCTCCTCTTGTTAAAATGAATTCAATTAGGACTATTTTAAGTCTTGTGGAAGTATAATATTTTCATATTGAATAGTTATATGTAAAAAAAAATTCTCCATGGGTATTTGGATGAAGAGATTTATATGAAGCAGCCACAAGGGTATGAGGTCAAAGGGAAGGAGAATTTGGTATGTAGGTTGAAGATGAGTTTGTATGGCCTAAAACAAGCTCCAAGGTAGTGGTATTTTAAGTTTGACAGGTTTATGATAGAACAAGGTTATAGTAGATGTCATTCTGATCATTGTAATTTCATATTCAATCTGGACCGTTCATTACAAGGATGCAGATCTGACAGTAGAAGTTATGTTAGGGTTTTTTTCCCTAGAAGGAAACCCTCTTTTATGAGAGAATTGTATTGTGTTTGGGTGAGATGGAAAATATTGTATTCTGAGAGAGGATATTGTGAGAGAAAGAAGAGGAAGTTATAGCAAGTGTGTTGTAGGTTGTATCCCTTCATTTTTCTAGATAATAAAAAGGAAGGACCTGGAAATTTCTCTGGTGCACGTAACCCACACCGAGTGAACCACATATATCTATGTATCTATTGTATTGTGTATATTTTGTGTTTCATTTCCATATTTGTTTATTTATTTCTTTGCGATCTTGTTTTTTTAACGAGGGTAGGGTATGATATAGTATGTGGAAGTATGGATAATCATTTTCTACATGCCACTGATCTTAAGGAAAGTGGGAGACACCGAATTTGTTTGGTTTCCTCTCTTATTCCTTGTGAATAGGAACACTTGTGAATATGGGCCTGATCCTCTACCCCGTTGGTCACTTTGGTCTGTTCCTTTCCATTCTGATTTGTCTCCTCTTTCTTTCGAAAAGTGGTGGTTATTGAGTCATTCATTATCTTTGTTGGGCCCATGGGGATGAGATCTATATTTTCCAAGTATGTGAAAATAATGGCTATGAGTCATTTGTAGGGAAATCGACTTCTATTTTGCAACTCTCTCCACTTAGTCATGTAAGTTCTAAATATGTGAAGTAAAGAAATGCATACACATTCTTAAGCAAAACATAAATTAATCAATGACTCATACACATAGTACAAAAATATTTATGTCGAAAACCCTTAACCAAGAGAAAACCAACCTTCCTTGGTTCCACACCTCTCAACTCTTCATTATATTATTTTCACCATTTTCAATACAATATATAAAAAATATTTTAGGTATTCCACAGCTACCAAAACCGTAATCCCTTAATCTGGGATTAATTTAGAAAGCCGCTAAAATAGAAAAAAAAAATGCTAAAATAACAAAAATCACCCAAAATGTTTTTTGGGGCATTTCCCCAAACCCTGTCGGCTCTGGGCTAATGCCAAGAGCCAAATGCTCCGTGTAAACAGGGGTGGGGAATCCTTCCCGCCTTGGGACCCCCTAGGAAAGCACTCGACACACATGACACAAGAAACACTACTAGGGAGGAATATTAAGGGGTAGTCATCAAATATAACGCACCCCGCACCACACACAATGAATATAATACCTACCCAAAATTCTCCCACATTTTTTTTTTTCATACAAGGGATCACATGATTACATAGTCAAGAAACTATGGAAGCAATTCCCATTATTTCTCTACACCAGGAGAACTTCTGGGAGCTCACCCACTTTGTCAATGAATCTGTAACATTCTTCACAGTGTCAACCTTCTCCAACAACACCTTCTTGTCTTCAACCATGTCTCTCATAGAGTGATACTGAACATCAATATGCTTTGTATTTGAATGATAATTCGAGTTCTTTGCCAAAAATATTTCACTCTGGCTGCCACAATCTAACCTTACAATCTAATATGCTTACATGCTTGTAAAATGGAATACATTTCCTTGTCATAGTTGGGGTATGTCTGGATAGTATCGAAGAGTGTATCACTATGGTATGCCACCAGATGCCCGTGTTGGGTGAGAACTACGCCCACAACATAGTTAGATGCATCAATCTCAATCTTGAACGATTGTTGTAGATCGGGAAAGAAGAATACTGGATCTGAGCACAAGCGATACTTCAGATCATCAAATTCATGTTTTTCCTCCTTCCCCCACATGAACTTGGCCCTACCACGGCCCTTGGTCACCTGGTTGAGGGCCCATGCAATATAAGAGAATCCCAACACGAACCATTGGTAGAAGTTGGATAGTCCCAAGAAGCTCCAAATCTCGGTGTTATCGGACTAATCGGTAGGTGTGGACACTAATAGATCTCCCTAGATCCACTTGGATCTAGACAAAATAGGACAGGACATGACTCTTTCCCTAAGTTGTAATCATTGAATCCGCTAGTAGGGAGGAATACATGAAATACCTTTATATCGCTTCCTTAGGTCTTTGTTGCTCCCGCTTCGCTTCGGTGCTCTCGTGAGGTCAAGTCAAAGACAACACAAACCACCCAAAGTGAATATAAAAAAATGTATTCAGCATCAACTTATGCATATGATCAAGGAATTACACAATAAAGTAAGAGTGACTTTATGGGAAAGGGACATACCGTTGTATCATATTAATTGAAAGTAGAAGATACAACCTGATCGCCTTGATGTTGCAAGATTCCTTTCAGTGACCCTTGGTTCCAACACACACGCTTTCTCTATACTTGCATGAAGAAGATCCAATTTCTCTTGATAGACCAAACAAAGCCGTCAAGCTTCTGTCAAAGCAGGGTTCTTCACACAATTCTTTCACCAATTCTTCATTCAATCTTGCTTAACCTTTTCCATGAGAAACCTTTCAATATATAGGAGAAGGAGAGATGGTTACATAAATGAGGATGATCCCATCAAATCTGAGAAGTCAGTAAAATGACAACCATACGAATGCCAACTCATTTTCTGGAAGATTCCCTTCTAGAACCCTTGAGACCTCTTCTCCTTTCCAAGCTTAAAAATAGGTTTGCACCCTGTGTATGGAGAAAACTATGAGAAGTTCGCACCCTAAGTGTAGGTGGCCTGTGAGAATGAGGGATTCTCACACCCTAGGCCATAGGTAGCCTGCGAACTCACTTTAAAAATATGTTTTTGGAGGGAGATAAGGGCCACTTTTCTCAAGCAAAAAAGTCCTTGTTGGGAGCCTGAATACACCATTGTTAAGACATCACCAGAGTGACCAAAATCATGTGTAACATAATGTCCCCCAAGGTATGAGGCCAGAATCTGTGACAGTGGAAATACTTTGTAAACCACGTGTGTGTGTCAGAAACCAGGAGTGCACCTAATCTGAAACCTGCAAACAACCAAGCATCTGCAAAATATAATACCAGTTCTAAGGTAGGCATTCCCATACTCAGATCACAAACGGATGACATCACGAACGTAGGTTATGGCCACCAATCATACATCATGGATCCATGCCGTCAAAAATACTACATAGCCACCAGGAATACACTGTGGATCTATGCGAGAAGACTCAAATTAAGATGACATAGCCACGTGACATAAAAAGTGGATCTATGTGTCAACAAATCATACATATTCCATCGCAGTCCGGATCAAAAAGATGAGACCTAGGGTCTTCAATCTCGTCACCTGAAAGTACGAATCTAGCCATGTGATTACATGCGCTAAAGTCAAACATGGTAGAAACCACTTGATTACTCGTCATTGATGAAACCGTTAACAAGTGTGAGGTAAATCACCATTAATGTCAATGATTCCCAAGGTACACTAGTACAATCCAATGAATGTGAATAAATGAGCTAAGGTTGAACATTCAACAGAATCTCCCGATCAGGGGTCAATGATGAAAACCCACTGTCGAAAGCGAGAGAACCTGCCATTGAGGCATGCAAGTTTCAAGGTACCAAACAATTTCTAAGTCTTGTTTTCTAAGGATGAGCTTACATCAACAAGCATATTTTATCCTCCTCAACTTGCGTAAAAATAAAGAGGTACTCGCCAGAAATGGTGGGTGAAAATTTGGGAAAGGGATGTGTTTTCGTATTCATATGTTTTGGCAGTAAGTGTCTCTCTTGAACCTGACACCCCCTATTCATTATTTGAAGCCGGTTTGGGAAATCCATTTGTCTCTCATTTGACTTGCTACAAGGTCATATCCTGAGTCATCTTTGAGTCAGTGATACCAAGTCCTTGGTTGTGTCATTCATATGTTCAAGATAAATTCATCCTAAACCTCTATTGAGTTGGCCATGTGCAGTTGTCCATTCTTACCAAGTCGGCCTTCCCTGTGTAACAAGGGTCAAAACCTCCAACCACTATCACACATGTTGGAAAACAACCAGTTACTGTTACTCGTGTTGGGAGTGTTGATGATGTCAAGATCACCCAAACAACCAGTAAGCCCAAGTACCCTTGCATGATTTGTAAGAGTAGCCATCTTCTTAAGGATTGCTCTGGTCTATCCAAGGTTATAGAAGCATGGTCTACATCTCCTTTCCAGTCCATGTCTTCATCCTCTGACAACATGCTGACGATCCCCCGTCAACCAGTCATGATACAATTGGGAAGAAGAAACGTAGAGTCAAGTTCATGTGTATGTTATGCAAAGGGAGTCATCTCACTCACCTTTGTCCTCATATGGATGAAGCCTTGAAATTACTGGAAGACATGACTGTTTCACAACCTCAACTTCCAGTTGCTTACCATAAGATTTCTCTCAAACCTCCAATAGTTGATGGAATGATCACTCTGGTCCCTTCGTCGGTCAATCCGGTTGATCATGTCGTCAATCTGGTCACGTCCTTAATTGAACCAGTTGACAAAGTGGTTGATCCGATCCCATCCTCGGTCGATCCCACTCTCCCTTTAGAGAGTGTTAACAAAGTGGTTGATCCGATCCCATCGTCGATCGATCCCACTCTCCCTTTAGAGAGTGTTAATAAAGTGGTTGATATGATCCCATCGTCGTTCAATCCCACTCTCCCTTTAGAGAGTGTTAACAAAGTGGTTGATCCGATCCCATCATCTGTCGACCCCATTCTCCCCTTGGAGAATGAAACCCAAGTGGTCGATCTGATCTCTCCATCAGTCGATCTTACTCTCCCGCTAGAGAGTAAACCCGATACTGCCCATGTTTTTCTCGTTGATACATAATCTACCATGCCGGGGGCTATTCCTCCTCCTCCCATGAAACCCCCTCCAAGTAATGAGGCCATTCATTTTGATTGGGGTGTGCTAACTGGACCTCGTCTTCCCTCTCACATTCCTTTCTAGATTACAGTGCAATTTTGTGGTCGAGACGTTCCTCAGACGCTTATAGATGAAGGTGCATTTTTTAGTATTTTGTCCTTTTTTGCTTGGAAAGATTTGGGTTGTCCTCCACTTGCGCTGGTTACGCAGAATCTGTTAGCTTTTAACAGAAGAACTAGTCAACCTTTAGGGACCCTTCCTCAGTTTCCTGTAACTTTGGGAGGGAAAACTGTCTTTATTGACTTCATGGTAGTCCAATACCCCTTGGATTTTTCTTTACTCGTTGGGTGAGATTATGTCTATGCCATGAAAGCTATTGTGTCTACTCTTTTTTGTGTGATATCTTTCCCTCACGATGGACGGGTGGTCATTGTTGATCAACTTTCATTCATTGACCCCGCCTGGATTTCCTCCTTGAATGGTTCTTATATGCAAACGACATCACCCCCACCACAGGTCAATTATGTGGCGTTGTCTCCCATGACTTCAACTTCCGATGATTTAGATCTAGTAGTTGACATGGTGATCTCTTTAGTAGGGCTATTAGAACCTGATCTCTTTACTCCTGTCGCAACCCTCGACATGTGTTCCTTCCAGAGTTTGTTTCTTCCGTCAAATGAAGACCTCTTGGAAGCCATGACCGAGTTTTGTCCCTTGACATGGTCTCCTTCCAGAGCATTGTCCTCTTGGAATCCATGATCAAGAAGACTCCGAGGATAGTTTTTGCATCTCTGAGGCAACCTCATTAACAAATGAAACGAAGGTCTTTGAGCATGGTTTTTTGATTTCAAGCTCGTTAAAAAATGAAACCACTTACGAGGATATTTTTTCATCTATGTGGCAACCTCGCTAAAAAATGAAACATAGGTTACGATCATAGTTCTTGTTTCTATGTCAAGCTCATTAAAAAATGAAATAGTTTTCCCCCTCTCTGTTTGAGTCAAGTCCTTTGTCTAGTATTTGAAGCTTCCTTTCATTCTCCTTTGCGATTGGATGAAATGAAGATTGGGGGAATTTGGCTTTGGCCTCTGGACTTCATGCTGAAGTTAAACTGCTAGCTTCTTAAGTTGGGGGCTAATTACCAACCATCCATGTGTTATGCGTTGGGAAGTCCAAGTATAGTTTTCTATGGTTCAATCTTGTGTAAAAATGAAACCACTTACATCAAGCATAGTTTCCTCTGGTTCAAGCTTGTGTAAAAATGAAACCAGGTCCAAGAATAGTTTCCTCTAGTTCAATCTTGTGTAAAAATGAAACCAGGTCCAAGCATAGTTTTGTTTTGTTTTAAAGCTTGCGTAAAAATGAAAACAATCCCGAGCTTAGTCTTTGTTCTTTCTCATGCTCGTAAATACATGAGAATAAGTTCTCGAGCTTAGTCTTTGTTCTTTCTCATGCTCGTAAATACATGAGAATAAGTTATCGAGCTTAGTCTTTGTTCTTTCTCATGCTTGTAAATACATGAGAATAAGTTACC
Source organism: Picea engelmannii (assembly GCA_009831015.1). NCBI lineage: Eukaryota > Viridiplantae > Streptophyta > Pinopsida > Pinales > Pinaceae > Picea > Picea engelmannii. Next base: position 262,615 of record ML779027.1, read on the forward strand.
GAGCTTAGTCTTTGTTCTTTCTCATGCTTGTAAATACATGAGAATGCAACCGAGTATACTTTTATCACTTTTTCGGACTCGTAAAGTTTATACGAAAAAGGAACCCACTGGAGTTCCGTTTAAGCTCTTTTCAGACTCTCTAAACATGAAAAGATTGCCGAGCAACCTTGTTCTATTCACGCTTGTAAAAGTATTTGAATAAAACGTTTGATGGGGATAGTTTATCACTTTTTTGGTCCTGTCGAACTATTTTACGAAAAAGGAACTGAGAGAGTTCTCTTTAAGTGTTTTTTAGACTCTATAAACATGAAAAACCCATGAGTTTTCTTTCTTTGGACTCATAAAAAAAACATTGAAAGGCCCATATGGGATCGAACCACTCCTTTTTAGTGTTCGTTAAACATACTCCGAGGGACTCGTCTGAAGGATGAGCTTACATTACAAGCATATGTTATCCTCCTCAAGCTTGTGTAAAAATAAAGAGGTACTCACCATAAATGGTGGGGGGAAAATTTGGAAAGAAATATATCTAAACCTGTATTCCATGGAAGAGTTGCTTTTGAACATGACACCCTTTCACTCACCTTGTGTCTAGGTTGAAAAATCCACTTGTCTCCTAATCATACTCCTATAAGATTACAAATTTGTCTGTGATCCTTGTTGTTGAGTCAGCATTTCCAAGACAATTGTCGTGTCGTCAATATGTTCAAAGAGAAATTCAACATAGAAAGCCTTCTATTGCGTCAGCCATTTCTGCAGTCTTTAAGCCTTCTATTGCATTGGCCATCCCTGAGTCAGTCCTGAATCACTTGTTACTCTGACTTACATCAAATCTTGTTACCTGTTTCGTGTCATTGATGTGGGATACATTAAGGCCCTCCTGTGACGAGTCTTTTCTTGTCGACTTCAACTCATTATCCAGGAATTAGACTTAGAAACCAATTGGTACCTTGGAACTTGCATGCCTCAATGGTAGGTTTCCTCGCTTTCGACAGTGGGTTTTCATTATTGACCCCTGATCGAGAGATTCCACCGACTTCAGCTCATTTATTCACATTCGTTGGATTGTACTAGTGTACCTTGGGAGTCATTGACATTAATGGTGATTTCCCTCGCACTTGTTAACGGTATACACTAATGACCGGTAATCGAGTGGTTTCTACCATGTTCGACTTCGACACCTGTAATCACATGGTTAGATTCATACTATAGAGTGGTGGAGATGAAGACCCTGGATCTTTTCTAACAGATTCAAGTTGCGTTGGAGTATTTTTAGTTTGTATTGTTGCATAGATTCACATTGTATGTCTCGTGGCTATGTTCAAATTTGAGTCTTTAACACATATATCCACAGTGTATTGTTGGTGGCTATGTTCAGATTTGAGTCATATTGGCATGGATCCACAGTGTATGTTTGGTGGCCATGACCTGTCTTACTTGACATGGATCTTCTCATGTCGACATTTATGCTTTGAGTCATTTGTATTATGAGTATGGGAATGCCTACCTCAGTGATGATATATTATTGTACTATATTTCCTTGTTTGTTGGCAGGTTTTCGACCGATTGTTCCTTGTTCCCTACACACACTCAACAAAGTATTTCATCTATCACTCTGTTCTAGCTTCATAATTTGGGGGGCTCTCTGTTACACATTAATTTCGTCATCCCTATGATTGTTAATGATGTAAACCTATCTATAGTCTTTAGAGAGGTCAGTGGCCTGAGTTCCTGAAGAAAGAAGGGAGAAGAAATTTTCCTAAGAAAAGAAGTTGCATTCTCCTTTGTAAAAACCCTATTAAAGAGGATGTTCGTAGGTTGCTATATAGGCAGGGTGCGAGAATTCCTGATTCTCGCAGGTTGCACCATAGCTGGGTTGCGAGAGGTTTCTCTATAGGCAGGGTGCGAGAATGCTTACACGTGGGAAAAAAGAGCGTTTTCTCGAATCTTCCAGAAGGAGAAACTTCCAGGGTGAGGTGGCATCCGAATGGTGTGGATCTTACATGCTTTCATGATTTAGTGGGATCATCCTAACTGTTAAGAACCAAATATCAATATAGCATAGAAAATCCTCAGAAAAAGTACTCAACGCCTTGAAAAAGAGAGAATTTCAGATAATAAGCCTCTTCGAGGGGACAACCTCCTTTTACCCCACTTAAATGTTCAAGTACAAGATGATTCAAAATGAAAATGTCTCCTTGGTATATATAGGAGACTAGGAGGTATACATACAACTAATGGCCTAAAGCTAACATAAATAAAATAACATTACTAATATAATATGCCCCAATTAAGGGGTAATGAGCCAATATTAGGGCTTAACATGCCCCTCCCCTTGAGACAAGTGTTGTCCGCAACGCTTGAGTAAATCTGGATGCTTCTGTATAAAAGACT
>ML779027.1:280629-294733 GCA_009831015.1 Picea engelmannii
TTGGATTCGAATCCCTAGTCCAGCCATGATCCTAGGGCATATCCTCAACTGAAGGAGGAAAATCCTCACCTTCCCCAAGGATATCTCAAGATTGTTGAGCCTCTCCAAGGCTATATAAACAAGCTTTCTAATGGTGAAAAGGGATTGCAAAGAGAGAATCATACCAAACTTATGATCTCATGAGTGGTATGAGGATTGCAAAGAGAGAATCATACCAAACTTATGATCTCATGAGTGGTATGAGAAGGACGGAGCTGATGGGGGAAGAATTGAACATATGGAACTTATGATCTTGGAGGGAACTTAGAGCCAGCCAAAGGAGAGTGATCAGTGAAGCTGCTGTTATCCAGGTTGTGGATCTTTCAGGCAAGGGTTAGACGAAGAGGACTTGACGAAGCTGTCGCATTCGCATCTACAATTGTAAGTACTGCTGTCGTTATTCTCATCAATATGACACGCTTGGCCTGTTTCTTTCTAGTTTGTGTCTGATGTTACATGAACTTATCATTTAGTGATAGATATGTTTTCAAGCTAATATCAATAGAGTAGGAAGTGGTCGTATCTTGTTTTGCCCGCAGAACTCAGCGAGAAGCAAAGGATTGGAGCGCAACTCGGAGCGTGCAGGGACAAACGTCGATAACAGGTACTTCTATCATCCTACCTTCTCATGTATTAGTTTAGATAGATTTGAAAGAAATTCAGTGTCCACGTTAAGCATTTTTCTGTCTAGGGTAAGGTCAAGCCTTAGAGGTGATCTACCTGTCCACAGGGAGATTTTCCTACAACAACATGCTTGGTCTTTCCCCACTTCAACGATTTCGGTGGCTAAAATGGCCTTAGATTCCTTTATTTAAGCTTCCGAAAGCTAAGGCTTTCAGTGGCTAATGAACAATCAAAATGTTCGCCTAAGCCAACGAAACCTGATATTTGAATTAGATCAAACAAAAACTAAACGAACTTTTATTTAAACTTTATTACATGGGTAAAGCTTTGAGAAATGAACCTTTAAAAATTTAAAAAGCACCTTTTTAAAAGACTTCCTATCACTTAAAATGCAAAATCTCAATTGATTTATTTGAGGAGATAACATGCTCCTCCCACGTTCTTCTAAAGATGAGGATGTCATCCAAATATACCACCACAAATTAGTTGGTGAAGGGTCTCAACACATCATCCATCAACCTCATGAAAGTGGCTGGTGAATTTTTTAAGCCAAAGGGCATGACTAGCGATTCAAAGAGACCTTCTTTAGATTTGAAGGTCATCTTCCATACATTAGTTGGTTCGATGGGAACTTGGTGGTAGGCAGAATTTAGGTCAATCTTGTTGAAGAAATTTTCCCCCTTGAATTTTTCAAGAAGGTAATAAATCCTGGGAATGGGGTACCAATTCCTGATTGTGATTTTGTTTAAGGCTCTGTAATCAATGCAGAGTCGCCACGTCCCATTCTTCTTATGCACTAGTACAATCGATATTCCTCAAGGGGAGGAGCTAGGTCTGATGTGCCCCTTTTGAAGAATCTCTTGGATCTGTATCCTCATTTCATCATTTTCCATCAGAGAGCGATGATAGACTAGTCCATAAGGTATAGGTGTGTCGGAGTTAAGATCAATTGGATGCTTGAATTGGTAGTGTGTCGGTACCCCTGTAGGTGAGGAGAATGTGTCTCTAAATTCATCCACGATCCCATCCACTTGATTCTCCTGCAAAGAGAGGCTCTGTGTAGAGGCCATGAATGTGGTGGTGACCTTCTGTCTACTGTGAGCATGGATCACAAAGAAGACAAACTTCACGGTCTGTGAGATGAACTCACTGCATTGCTTAGCAGAGATTAAAGAAATAATAGTAGGTGGCACTACCTCTGGTATCCTGTACAATTTTCTACCCAAAGTAATAATAACACTGCGGGGTATAGAATCATACACAACATGATGCTTCCAAAAATATGGTTGTCCTAAAAGGACATCACAAACTTCAAGGGGAGAAATATCACATAGTACCTCATATTTGAAAGGATTGATGTCGTAGGGAAGAAAACACTGTTGGCTGACACAAATATCTCTTCCTTGGTGAATCCAACCGATGGTGTAGGGATATAGGTGCAGTGTCATTGGCAGGTCCAACCGCTTGACGACCTCTGCCGAAATCATGTTCTTCTGACTCTCACTTTCAACAATGAAATGAAGCGGATCCCCCTTTACCCGCATCTATAAGTGAAAGAGGCATTCTCCTTCCTTTGGTTATTCCAGTTCGCTTGGTTGGACTTTGGTGGTAGAAACAATGTCACTGGTTTGAACATCAATAATCCTCTTCCCTCCTTTAGGATTTCATTCAGAATTAGAATTGACCTCTGACTCAGAATCCTTCATTTCATCCATGATTGATTGTTTGGAGCGACATTCTTCGGTGTTGTGCCAGGGGATTTTATGGTACTCACACCATTTTCCCGTGGCCTTCTTCATCTTCTCATTTCCCTTATTATGTTTTGGCTTGGACTGGTTGTCCTAAGGGAGACCATATCGACTTGGTCCCTTTCTATGTGGGTTGGGGACACCTTTTCCCTGCTTTGGTTGTGAGGGGTTTGCAGATCCAAAGTCTTTCCTTAAATTTATGCTCGATCTTGACTACGTATCTATAAGTCGTGCCCAATGAGGAAATGTCCAGAAACTCCATTTCTATTTGAATGTATCTATGTAAACAACCGAGGCATTTGAGCACCAGATGATGCTCAAATTATTTGATACCAAATTTGGTGTGCATGATATGGAAAATATTGGTGAAATATGGTATTCTCTGTTCCCTTTCTTGATGTAAGGTGGTCCATCCGGTGTACTGGTCCTCGTAGCTTCCAATAGGGTAGTACTGTTCTTTAATGGAATCCTGGAAGGAATCCCATGTAGGGGATACCACAAACATTGCATATTCCTCTACGAACCTTTTCTCACAGTAAGTATCCCACCAATATTTAACATGGGGAACGACCATGAAGAGTGAAAAAGTGATATTTTCCCTATCGGAAAAATTGTGGACCAAAAAATACCCTTCAAGCAGATTCAACCATTTATCTATAGAATATGCATCTATCAGTCCTTCAAATAATGGAATATCAAAATTTACCTGTACCTTGAAGGGGGTTGCATGGCCGCTTGATGAAGATGCCTCTCATGTGGGAAGTCGTTGAAGGATATGCGCGAAGTTGTCCATCATTTTGTTCCTTTTTCATGCGAGGGCTTCCTCGAGAAATATTTTAATAGGATCTCCTGCTCCATCATATTTCTTTTTATCCCCCATGGGTTTTTTTCGGGCTCGGCGCGACCGATATTGCAATGGATTGATTGGTTCGAGTCCCAACTTCTTGTACCTAGATCTTGTCGGGGACATGCACGAAGAAAAATAAATGAAGAGCATACCACTCTGATACCATTGATCTAGATTTAGAAGCAGAATGAACTGATTAATAGATTGAATACAATAAAAGCAAAGATATGAAGAATAACAAAGATATCCAATGAACAATATATTCTATTAAATAATGAAATGGGTTGAAATTGTAAAACTGCAGAACTGAAACACTTTCTCAAATGGTGGTAGCTATCTCTGAGAAGGGATGTGGCTGCTAGGTGCATTCGTCTGAGCATAATGGATTACAATGGGGCTCCATAGGCATTTTTGATATTACTCATGAATTCCAAAACCTTAGACATTCAAAAACCTAACCTTAGAAGGTGAAACACCAAAAGTCATGTGGGCTCCTATGGGTAAGTTGGTGTAAGTTGGTAGCTCAACTTCCCAGGGTCGTAACTTTTTCATACGACCTCTGTTTTAGGCACGTGATAGCCTGTTGGAAATTTCTTTAAGATAACTACACATTCCCTCATCAAACTCTAACTTTGTTTACAATTTGACTATGGCGAGCCAAAAAAAAAAAATTTAGGGCCCCAAAACATCCCTGGAAATACAACAAGATGTGTTGACATGAAAACATACAAAATAAGCTAGTTGGATTAGGCGGGAGGCCACCAGTATCCACCTGGAGGATGTGTGGGTCTTCAAACAGCCCCAGAAGTGTAGAACGCACAATTACAAAGGAGTACAGAAAAAAGTGTTGAACAAATGGATAAGAGGAGCCAGTTGGAATAGGTGGGTGGCCACCAACATCCACCTGGATCATTACCAACCTACTTGAAATATACATAGTGATAAACCCTACTTCTCACAAATCCTAGTCCAAGGATGTATGTGTCAAACTTTTGGTACCACATCCTAGGTGATTTCTTTAGACTATATAATGACTTCTTTATATTACAGACCAACTCTTTATTTCCCTTCCCTGTAAATCTTCTATATGCTTCATGTAGATTTATTATTCCAAATCCCTATGTAGGAGTGTTGTATTCACATCCAGATGTTCTATTTCAAAATAAGAAGTAGTAGAAACAAATAAAATAAATCTAATAGAAGTTAACTTGGAAACAGGAGAAAAAATTTCACCAAAGTCAATTCCCTCTACCCGAGAATAACCTTTTGCTACTAATTGAGCTTTTTGTTTCTTCACTTTGCCTTATGCATTCAACTTCTTCTTAAACTCCCATTTTGTTCCAATGACCTTTCTTCTAGTTGGAAAATCAACTATATCCCATGCCTCATTCTTATCCAAGGAATCCATCTCTTCAACCATGGTCTTCTTCCAGAGTTTACTATCCTCTGAATTCACTACTTCCCTGAAAATTCTGTGATCATCATCAATAATATGTAACGAAAAATTAGCATGAAAATCAGGTGGACTATACCTTTCTAGTTTCCTTATTTCCCTCATTGATCTCATCAATACTGGATTATGAGGTGCTTCTTCATATGATTCATCTTCTTCCGTTGATTCAAATTTTTCATCATCCAACTCAAACTCTATTTTTTCAAGTTCTTCTTGCCTTGGTAGGAATTCCTGTTTGGGAACATATTTAACCTCTCTTAAAACCACATCTCAACTATAAACAATCTTCTTAGTTTATGGTTCCAAAGTTTATAACCTTTCATACCATATTTATAACCAATACATATACACTTTTAAACTTTATTATCCAACTTATTCTTCTTTTCCTTTGGAACATGTATATAAGCATCAAAACCAAACACTTTGAGAAGTTCAAGAGAGGGTTTCTTCCTAGTCCATACCTCATGTGGAGTTTTATCCACCAACATTAATGAGGGTGGTCTTGTTTACCAGGTAACATGTAGTACCCACTTCCTCTGCCAAGAATTCCCGTCCTAAACCGACACCACTGGGCATACTCGCTATTTCCATCATCGTCATGTTCATCCTTTCTTCTACCCCATTTTATTGAGGTGTGTATGGAGTATTCTTTTACCTTTCTATACCACAATTATTATAGAACTCTTCAAATTCATTCCCACATAATTCTCCACCATTTTTTGTCCTCAACACCTTTATTTTCTTCTCTGCCTGATTTTATACTAGAGATTTAAACTCTTTAAATTTATCGAATACCTTAGATTTCATCCTAAGAAAATAAATCCACGTGTTCCTTGAGAAATAATCTACGAATGAAACATAATACATAGATTTAACTAGTGATGGAATAAACACATGTCTGGACACATCACTTTGTATCAACTCTAAGATCCCCTTTGTTCTTGTAGCACCAAATGGGATCTTACTCGATTCCATTTACCATATATGAAATGTTCACATAAATCATAATCCAGGGTGCAACTAGAAATAAATTCAACCATACCTTTACTATGTAGTGTTTGAAGGCCCTTTTCTCCAATTTGTCCCAATCTTTGATGCCATAACATGGTATTCTTTCTAGGGCTAGTATGGATCATATCTTCTTTATTTCTTTTATCATGGACAATAGAATTGTTACACCCATTAGTATAATTTTTTCCCAATAAATTGTACATAATTCCACACCGAACTCCCCCCGTCAACACCATTTCTCCTCGTACCATCTTGCAGGTGCCCTTTCCCAATAAAATATCCGCATCTGCATCATCCAACTTACTTACAGATATTAGTCTCTTGGATAGATCTAGAATGTACATAACTCCAGGGAGAGTTCTAATCCTTCCATCTTTCATCAACAACTTAACCCTTCCACAACCCATGATTTTGGCTATCGAGTGATCTCCTATGAAGACATCACCACCATCATACTTTTCATATTCACTGAACCACCCCCTGTGAGGAGTCATATGAAATGATGCACCTGAGTCAATCAACCATACATCACGATTTGTGTGTGTACTTGTAGATGCCAGGTAAACATCAAATCCTTCTTCTATGGAGGTTTTTTCCTCTATGGAAGAGGAATCATCAAACCCCCTTACTTTATCAACATTCTTAGACCCACAATATTTCTTATAATGCCTAACATTACCACATTTCCAATGTTTCCTCAAATATTTTCCTAGGGATTTAGATCTACCTTTAGATTTAGATCTCCCCCCCGAAGACTTAATTTTATTTGTATCTTGTGGATGACCACTTATAGATAAAGCATATGTGCTATGATTATCCATAATTTTCCACCCCATCTCTTTTGATAACAAGGATGAAACTACATCCTCATACTTCAATGCATATTGAGTGGTACTACCAATTGCTACAACCAGATTATCCCAGGCGTTTGGCAAAGAATATAACAAAGTAATACACTTATCTTCTTATGCAAGCATAATATTAACAAATCCAAGCTGACTTACAAAAGTATTGAAGGAATTTAGATGCTCTGTCACAAAATCTCCATCTTCCATCCTAATATGATACAAATTCTTTTGAAGAAACAACTTGTTTACCAAGGACTTTGACTAATAAAAATTCCCCAACTTTTCCCATAGTTCCTTGGTTGTATATTCTCCTGACATATTCAAAAACATCAAATTAGACATGCAAAGTTGAATCATACTCCTTTCTCTTTTATCTAGCTTCTCCCAATCTTCTTTCAACATACAAGTAGATTGAGTACTAGTAGTCTGTGTACTAGTAGTTTAAGTACTAGTAGGATGTGTACCAGTGGTCATGTACCAGGATCCACAATGATCCATTGTTCATTGTCTACAAGAAGGTACTCCATATTGAGCTTCCATAGCTCAAATTTTTTACCATTGAAATTCTCAATCTTGATTCTAGAATTGCTTTCCATTATCTTTCAACACACAAATCACCACTGCAAAGCTCCCACTGAACCCAAGTTTATGACATACCCAAGATAAACTTGATCTATCAAGACTAAGCCAAAAATTTAGCAACAAAGGCATCCCCTTGAAGCCAAAAACATGCTCTGATACCACTTGTAAGTTTTAAACTTGTGAAGTAAAGAAATGCATATAAATTCTTAAGAAAAACAAAAATTAATTAATGACTCATACACATAGTACACAAAGATTTACACTGGAAACCCTTAACTGGGAGAAAACCAACCTTCCTTGGTGCCACACCTCTCAAATATTCATTGTATTAATTTCACCATTCAAAATACAATATATACACAATATTTCAGGTATTCTGTAGCTACCAAAACTCCAATTCATTAATACAAGATTAATTTAGAAAACCGCTAAAAATAGCAAAAAACGCTAAAATAGAAAAAATTGCCCAAATTGTTTTCTAGGGCACTACCCCGAACCCCATCGACTCTGAGATAACACCCGAAGTTGAACGCTCTAGTATAATTCCCATATCCAAACATTTTATGTAACTAGGGGGGAGGCAATATTGGCCCCTTAGGATACCCATAGGAAAGCGCCCGATGCACATGACACAAAGAGGACTACTAGGGAGTTATCATTAGATGTAGTTGTCAAATCTGACGCACCCCCCAATTACATGTAAAGAATATAACACCTACCCAATAAGTAACACATGAGTAGTAATGTAGTCATTTCTTTGCGTAGGTAAGTGGAAAATATTTGTGCATATAGAGGTGGTAAACAAGATGGGTTGGCATGTGAACATTAGCCTTGGGTCAGTTTTAAGGAATTTGGCTTTCAATTTTCCATCATTCACACTTAATGATAGATGAGAGTTAGTTCTTGGCCATGCTCATTTAGGGAGACACCTATATACAATGATCAAGTATATGTATCTTTTTATTGGTGACTCCCTGACATGGATTGTCTTTTCAATGTGTCAACTATTTTATAACCACCACCATTGTGCTTGTGTCATTTTTAGTGGCTTGGTTGAAAGGATATATTGCATTTTTGTTGACATTTCTTGGGACAAGAAAGTGGCATTTTATGCATACAAAATTTGTATATGTGTTGAGCCTACACATAATAGATCTAGATAGGAATTGACATACATGGTTGTAGAGAAAATATGAGAAAAGAGAAGCAGGAGAGAAAGAATGGAAGAATTCTCATTAACCAAATGAATGAATGATAATTTACACATGATATACTTTTTATAACTCAAACAATGTGCACTGGGGGAGAAGCCAATGCACCATATTTGTAGTCTAAAGTGATCTAGACACACACCAACAGTTACAGGAGTAAACTGCCACCTACTCTAGTCTCTCAAGCAGTTACAAGAGTGAACTGCCACCTAGTTGAGTTAACTAGTCTATCAGTATTCAATGAATTGACTGAAATAGAGTGATGTGAGGAGGAGTTCAGTCAATCATGAGTAATGTGATATCCCAGTGATGATCCCAAGGACAATGTGAGTTATCTGGTGATGATCCCAATGTTGCATGGTGATAATCCCAATGCAGAATCTAGACTCCACTCAACTGATCAAACTGAAGAAAATATTCTCCCTAGAGGAATATTCTTCCTCAAATATAGGATACTGAATAATGACTAATAAACATAATAAAAACCTGAGGAAAAAAAAATCCTAGGTGTGTTTGAAGTAACTCCAACACCCCCCCTGAACATCACTATGGTGAAAATAAAGAATGGGTCCCAACAACGATGCCATGCTAGGTACCCAAATACAAAATATACACTGAAATAAAATGAGGAAAGGGGGAAACCTCATGGGAAACCCCCCCCCTCAAGGTACAATGTATGTAAAAAGAAGAAATTATAGTTGCTAGGAAACAATGTCATTCACTCCAAGATGACTTCGCAGAGAAAGGAACTTTTGCTCATTGAAGGTCTTGGTGAATATGTCTGCAGTTTGTTCTTTTGAAGGAAATAATTGCAGGTCGATGATCCCCTCATGTACTAAGTCCCAGATGTAGTTCATGTGGATATCGATGTGCTTCATCTGTTGCCTCTGAAATCGATCTCTGCAGAACTTCAAAGTGCTCTGGTTGTCACACCAGATGACGATTGACCGATGAAATCGAATGCCCAACTCAGTGAGAAAATGTTGTAGCCACATACCTTGAATGGTTATGTTAACTACCCCTATGTACTTTGCCTCAACTGAATATAGATAAATACAATCATTTTTCTTGCTTAACCAACAGATAGGCCTAGAACCAAGACTACATGAGTAACCAAATGTGGACTTGTGATCAATGCTATAGCCATCCCAGTCAGAATTAGTGAACCCGATGAGGTCCAATGTAGATTCTTTTGAATAGTGAATCCCAAACATGATGGTTCCTTGTATGTATTGAAGGATACGCTTTGCAGCCTTCCAATGTAGCTCATGTGGCTCTTGTATGAACTCGGAGACTTCTCCAACTGCATAAGAGAGGTCTTGTCTGGAGTATTTGAGATACAAAAATATCCCCACTAGTTGTCTATATAGTGTGCTATCAACTAGTGGAGTTTCCCTTCCATCCTCAAGTTTGACTCCTAATAGGAAAGGAGTCAGAGCAGACTTGCAGTCTATCATGTGAAATTTCTCAAGGAGATCTCGTGCATACTTGTCCTGAGATAGTTTGATTCCTGATGCATCTTGATTGATCTTGAATCCAAGGAATAAGTGTAGTGGACCCATGTTTTTCATCAAGAACCTGTCATGAATAATTCTCTCGACTACAACAATCGTTGAATTTGAGCAATCAATGATCAACAAATCATCAACATATAGAACTAGGAGTAGAAGTGAGTTAGTTGTCCTGAGCATGTAAACATTTGGGCCTAAATTACAATGTTCAAAGTTTTGTGACAACATGTAGGAGTCCATATTTGCATACCATGCCCTTAGAGCTTGCTTGAGGCCATAAAGAGACTTCTTCAGTCGAAATACCAAAGATCAGTCTTGAATAAATCCCTGGAGATGCTCCATATAGATCTCCTAAGAGAGATCTATATGAAGAAATGCATTCTTTGTGTCCATCTGATGGACTTCCCATCCCTTGGCTTCTGCAATGGAAAGTTCCAAATGTATGGAATCCATAATCTCTACTGGATTGAAGGTTTCATCATAGTCAATACCATGCACTTGCTGAAAGCCTTTGGAAACTATCCTAGATTTGTATCTACTAATCTGTCCAACCACTGTGTTCTTGGTCTTGTAGATCCATATGAACCTTACAAGTTTCCTTCCTGAAGGAAGGGGAACTAGATCCCAAGTCTAGCTCTTGAGGAGGGGGTTTTACACCTCCTACATGACAGATTCCCAAAAGGGATTTCCATCAGCCTCGCCATAAGACTATGGATCTAAATACTGAACTAAGAAAATATGCTTGGGTGGAAATGGTTCAGTGGAAGTGAGTGCAATAGGAGGCTCCTTGAAATCAAATTGATTCCTCCTAGTATTAGTTGGATCCCCAACAAGATCCCCTACATCCTGAAGAGTAGTTTGAGCCCACTTGGGCCTTGGCTCTAGCTCTACATCTGCATCTGCATGCACTGAATCTACATTTGGATGTAATGACTCTATATCTAGATCATCTGAATCCTGTGAATTGGAACTCTCATCTGAAGAAGAGTCGACATGTGCATCCTCATCATCTCTGGCAGGTGAAAGAACAAAGGTGTCTGCATGTGGTTATGGAGGTACATGCGAGACCATTTCCTCGAATTGGACACTTCGCTCAGTGATGATCTGGTCCAAGGAACAATAAATAAGTCTATATCCCTTCACACCATCAGGGTATCCAACAAAGATACACTTTGTGCTTTGTGGATCAAGTGCCTTCCTGTTTTCAGAGGGAATTTGGGCCCATGCACGTGAACTGAAAATACAAAAGTGGGTCACTTCTGGTTTGAGGCTGCTCCAAGCCTTGTAGGGAGTCTTATCCTTGACAGATCTATGCGGAGATATTTTTTGGATGTAGTCTGCACAATTAAGTGCTTCAGCCCATAATCTCTGTGGAAGTGACTATGCATGTAGCATGCAATATGCCATCTCTTTTAGAGATTTGTTTTTTCACTCAACAAATCCATTTTGTTGCAGAGTATAGGGAACTGTGTGCTCAATTGAATCCTTTCCTCATGACAAGGATTTTGGATCTCATGGTTGACATAATATCCCTTTTTATCAGTTTAGAGGACTTTGATTTTCTTTCTTAACTGTGTCTCAACTAGGGCTTTGAAATATTTAAGGTGTTGAAAGACCTATGATTTTTTCCCGAGAAAGAAAATCCATGTGAAGCGTGAGAAATCATAAAAAAAAATGAGCACTCACCGTGCTTTGCTTATTGATGGATGAAAAAAAGGGCCCATGAGGTCACTATGGATCAGATCTAAAGGAGAGGAAGCTCTCTGAGTCTTTCCTTTGTCAAATTTTTCTTGAGGGTGTTTTCCAAGAACACATCCCTCAGAGATTCCTTTGGAGAAATGGATGTCTGGTAGACCATCAACCAATCCTTTCTTTATAAGTTGTTGCATATATCTGAAATTTAAATTCCCTAACCTTTCGTGACATATCCTACTACTTTCATCAGCATGGGTAAGCAGTAAAGCAAAATTTGGTTCAATAAATTCATAGAATGTGTAGATTGATGGTTTACCTCATCGGTAGCAACCATGGAATTGGTTTGAATGTCATAGATATCCACTACATCATCTATGAATATGACTTTCTTTCTAGTGATGGAATTTTTCATCTGATACACGGAGATAATATTGACGAAAAGTTTGGGAACGTGCAACACATTCTCGAAGCTTTTGTTGGTGAGTTTAATCCTTCCTTTGCAGCTGACCTCGACTAGAGAGTTGTACCCCATCAGAGTAGAAGGACCTTTTCATGCATCTAATGAAGAATATATCTCTTTTGAGGCAGCCATGTGGTGTGATGCTCCCGAATCTACGATCCAAGCATTGAGAGAGTAATTGATGACAATCAAGGCATGGCTAGAATTGCCTTTCTTGGGATTCTAATCTTCTGGCTTCTTCTTCTTGGCATCCTCGAGGATGCGATCTCTAAGGTTTTTTTTCTGAAGTATTTGAGTCATTATATCTATCTATTTTTTCAAAATGCAGATTATGGATGGAATCGTTTATGGTAGTATGTGCATTTCTATCCTTTTCTTCCCTTTCCACCTTTGGATCCGAAGGCATCGTTGAAGGGTTTTGAGTACCCTTCCTTCTTCGAACTTTCTTGAGCTTTCCTTTTTTATTTATATTTATATTTATGATATTTATAACCGCTTCTATATTGCACAGTAAGTGCATGCACCTTTGGGAATTTTATTTTTCTCATGTCGATGAGATTGGTCTGCTCTTGTGTCAGATATTCGATAAATTACTCAAGAGAAGTCATCTTCCAGGTGGCTCCAAAGGTGAATTTAACTGAATGGAATGTGGATACAAACACTGATAATTTAGGAACAAGTTTAGAGAGAATGGTGAGAACCATTTTTTTCTCCTCCTTAGATTTATCAACCCCGCAAACCTTGAGTTGTGACAGTAAATACTTATATTTTGTAAAGAAATCTTGGAGATTGTAGAAGATTTTTGGATCCAATGTGAACAATTCCACCTCGAGCATATGTCCCCTCATCCCATCTTGTTTTACAAAGAGCCCTTCCATGGTGGTCCATGATTCATTGGGGTTTTTACAGGAAGCTATGTGAAAAAGGAGATCAAGAGAAATAAGACTGCAAATTGTTCTGAATGCTTCATCCATTTGATTTAGATACTTGGATTTTTCTATGGCCGATGTTGGTTTTTTCTCTGTGTTCATGGTTAACCTGTACAATCCTGTTCTTCGAATATGCATGATCATCTTCTCCTTACATGCAAAGTAATTGTAAGGTGTAAAAAGGAATTTGTTTAAAAATTTCATTGTTTTGTTGTCTTCAATATTCGGTACCTGTAAAAATAATGTGCTGTGTATTTTCCCTAGAATTTCGTCGGCTCTGATACCATGTATATGTGTTGAACCTGCATAGAATAGATCTAGGTGGTAATTGACATACACAGTTGCAGAGAAAATATGAGAAAGGAGAAGCAGGAGAGAAAGAATGGAAGAATTCTCATTAACCAAATGAATGAATGATAATTTACAAATGATATACTCTATATAACTCAACCAATGCACACTGGAGGAGAAGACAATGTTCCATAGTGGTGGTCTAGAGTGATCTAGACACACAACATAAGTTACGAGAGTAAAATTCCACCTAGTCTTGTCTCTCGGGCAGTTACGTGAGTGAAATGCCACCAAACTGAGTTAACTAGTCTATCAGTCTTCATTTAGTAATGCACTAGTTTGTGTTTATTAATTGGGTTGGTTTTCATTGATGTCAACCCTTGAAGAAAGTCCAGTAGCGAATTCTGGTAGCACAAAGGTTTGGGTAATGGACCCAAGTTTGTTCATGTATAATGGTATGCGTTTTAATATATTTGAATTTAATACTATTCTATATGGATATTACATGTCATTCCATTTCAGGTGGTATGTGGAACGTTTGGGGAATGGACCCAATTTTGTTTGATGGATAATGGTATGATTTTTAATATATTTTCAGGAAATACTATTCTAGATGGATATTACATGTCATGCCATTTCCAGTGGTATGTGGAACATCACATAACTCCTCATGGTTTGAGAGTTATGGCCTTACAAAGTTGGAGGACCCTCATGTGTTGGCTAGAAGTCCCAAAATGTCAAAGTAGTCAAAGTGGTTTAAGAGATTTTAGAAGGTAAATAATAAAGTGAAGTGATGAGTGTACTATAAATGAAATTGATTACAAAAGAAATTATTTAAATAATAAAGTTAATGGA
>ML779027.1:294905-317898 GCA_009831015.1 Picea engelmannii
AGAGGGAAGGTGAAGTAAATAAGACCGAAATTCAAGGGAGGATGAATTATTTTGATGATGTTTTCTAAGGTATGTTATTTACAAGTCATCTCACCATTTTCACAATAAACATTTTTACAGAATGATTCAGACCATAAATTTTGGATTCCACTGAGGAAACATATCCAAGTAGCTATGGTACCAATTTCAGCTTGTGGGTCATTGTATTTTTGGAGTTACACTCCGTGGAAAATAGGGTTTGTGGCTAGTCCCGAAACTATTCTAAAACAGGTGTTTCAGCTAACAATATCATAACTTCTTCATAACAGATCCAAATTCAGTAATACCAAATGTGTTGGTTAGAGTACAGTCTGTAGTATTCTGTGTAAATTTTTCATATCCATACAACAAATATTCTGTGCGGGGAACGCTCTGCAAGTTCGCTCTCTAGAGTAATCCATAATTATACAAGGTATGCCATTTTTTCTATAAATCATTTTCTGAGAAGTTCCAAGTAGTGACACTTGGAGGAATTGCACAAAACACACTGAAGAACATTGTGTACTATTTTCAAATCTTTATTCATTACACGTACATATTTATGATTATTTCAAGTTAGGGTTGTTGACTAATCCAAAACTAGTCATGTGAGGCTAAAGTAAAGTTTGATGAAAAGTGTGTCTCTTGTTGTTAAAGTTAAGGAAGGTTTGAAGGTTGAGGTACAGGTCGGTGCATGGTTGATGCACGTTTTTATGGTACAAGTTGATTACAGGTTGTTTGGTACAGGTTGGTGCATGGTTGATGCACTTGCTTATGGTACAGGTTGATTATAGGTCGAGGTACATGTTGATGCATGGTTGATACATGGTTTAGGTTATTGGTACAGGTTGTTTGGTGCAGGTTTATTGGTACAAGTTTACATCAATATGTATCATAGTGATTTTGATAGTGGTTCCATCATTCTACCTATACATCGGGGTGGTTGTACGGGGCAAGGACATGTAGTTGTAGCTACCTTCTAGTTGTAGTTGGAGAACATAGGGGGTTGTATCCTCCTTCTAGTTTTAGCTAGAGAATTTGGGAGTTGGAGCTTCCCTCAGATTGTAGCTTGAGAAACTAGGGGGTTGGAGCCTCCTTCCAATTGTAGCTGGAAAACAAAGGAAGTTGGTGCTTCCAATGAATGTGATTATTCAATACATATAAGAAAAAAACATTATGTGGTTTGCTCCCTCTTTGGGTTTCCATGTAAAAACACTGGTGTACTGTGTATGTGTATGATTGTTCACTTGTTCATTGTTTATTTACTTTGCAAATATTAGATGATAATGCTACATTGATATAACACTTGCATTATATGGTTAAAAATGATTATATTTCTCTATTATTGACTGACCCCCCTTCTCATTAATCCAACAATTGGTATCAAAGTAGGTTCCTTTAGAAATCAGTTTAACCACTGAAAGGTAGATCATGGGGAGAAATGACATGTATAAAAATGGAATACCACAGTTTGATGGAAATAAGTATTTCTTTTGGAGCATAAGGATGAAGACATATATACAGGCACAGGGATTTGAAATTTGTCAATCAGTTATAGATGGATACACAACACCAACAGTTTTTTCGACAAATGAAAAAGCTATGAAACTCGGTCATAATAATTCCAAAGCCACAAATGCACTTCTGAATGGTCTTGGAGAATTGGTATTCACCAAAGTTGCACATTGCAAATCCACTAAAGAGATTTGGGACAAACTTAGAAATATTTATGAAGGAGATTCAAAAGTCCAAGCATCAAAGCTTCAAACTTACAAAGGTCAGTTTGAACAACTAAATATGAAGGAAGATGAGAACATTGCAACTTAATTTTTACAAGTTAGTGAAACAGTAAATGCAATCTTGGGATTGGGAGAAGAAATCAAAGAATCTTTAATTGTTCAAATGGTACTAAGATCTCTTCCTATGAGATTTGACCCTAAGATATCAGCACTAGAAGAAAGAGAAGATCTAAAGTCAATAAGCATGGATGAACTACATGGAATCTTCACAACATATGAAATGAGAACTGAACAGGAAAATCCAGATATAAAATAAGTAGCCTTCAAAGCATCCAAAAGGTCAAAGAAAAAGGGAAATCAAAAAGAAAAAGAACATAGCAGCAACAGTGACGTCTCAGAAGATGATGAAGAAGTGGCCAACTTTGTCAGAATATTGAATAAGGGAATCAACGACATGTATAGCGGTAAGCTTCCTTTGATTTGTTTAATTGTGATGGTATTGGTAATTTTTCTAACAAATGTACTCATAAGAAAAAGAGAAATGATGAAGGTTACTCAAATAGAAAACAAACATATAAAGGCAAAAGAACCACACAGAAAATTTTCAAGAAAAGATTATGCACCAAAGAAGACATATCATCATCAGATGAAGATGAAGTTAGTGACAGTGAGACAAAAAGAGTTCTATTCATGGTAGTAGAAGACTCTGATAAAGAAGACTCTGAAGAAGAATATGAAGAGGCAAAAGTTGAATACCGAGAAGAATTGTTGTGTGCCATAGAAGTTATCAGAAGAAAAAAAAGAAACTACAAGCGGAACTAGACAAGAAATAAGACACTCAGGAACTAGAACAAATGATCACAAATTTGAAGGTTCAAATTGAAGAAGATAAAAGAAATGAAGAAGCACTCAAAAAAAAACTATAAGGAAGAGACAAGATCATTGGAAATTTGGAAGAAGAAATTGTCACATTAAGAAAGGATCTTCAAAAGAAAAATATGCATAATAGCTCAAAAGTTTTGAATGACATTATCATTAGTCAAAAAACTCATCATGACAAGTCTGGAATTGGATACAATCAGACAAAAAATGGATCAAGCTCGAAAACAACAGAACAAGAAACATATCCAAAAATCTATGCAGAAAAAATCAAATGGGATAGGAAGGTCTACAAATAAAATTACATGGACACTACTCCACCGAGAAGATTCATATTTCAGAATCAATGATCGACAGAAACAAATAGGCCTCAGGAAGAATAAGGATTCATAAGAGTAACTCCTTTCAGAATATCTTCAACTCCCAGGTATCAAACTATCTTTTTTGGTTTATGTTATGAAGGTAATAATTTTGGACATAAAGCTATGAATTACAGAGCTAACAATAGGAACATAAACAACTTTGAAAGTCATACACAAAAGGGTTATCCAAGAAGGCCTAGTGAAACACAAAGAAGAAGTTACAACATGTTTGAATCTTTGAACACTGAAGTGGAATGCTACAAATGTAACAACTTTGGACACATGGCCAAAGATTGCAGAATGATAGTTCCTCCTAGAGAACCACAATAGAAAAACAACAGTCACAGACATGAACCTCATAAAAGGACATGGATAAGAAAGAAAAAACAATATAGCAATGAAGAATGCACACTCGCTCTACAAGCTAAGAAGAAGAAATGTGGTTGGTATGTTGACAGTGGTTGTTCAAAACACATGACAGCTTATAGAGACAAGTTTCTTACATTAAGAAAGGAAAGAGATGGATCAGTCTCCTTCAGAAATGATGATTCAACTAAAATCATTGGAAAAGGCACAGTCAGAATTGGGAACAAGAATACTAAGGAAGAAAATGTTCTACTAGTAGAAGATATGAAACATAATATTCTAAGTGTGAGTCAAATGTGTGAACAAGTTCATAAAGTTACATTCGATTCAAAAAAGTGTGAGATAAGAAAAGAAGGTTCAGGAAAATTTATTGCAACAACTGCGAGCATTTCAAACAACATATATGTATTAAGTGAAATTGGAAATGAAAAGTGTTTCGTAGGAAAGTAAGATGAAAGTTGGCTATGGCATAGAATAATGGGTCACATACATTTTGATAACCTTGTCAAAGTCAACAAAAGGAAAGAAATTAGATAAATGCCCCAGATCACAAAACCAACCAACACTTTATGAAAGCATTATCAACAAGCAAAGCAAACAAAGACCATGTTTAAATGAAAAGAATATTCAATGACAAGACCACTAGAAACTATGCATACTAATCTAGTTGGACCAACTACAACAAAGGGTTTAAAAGGTGATAAATACTTTATGTTATTAGTTGATGATTATACAAGAATGATTGCAGTTTTCTTTCTTAGGAATAAGTCGGAAGCTTTTGAAAAATTCAAGGTCTACAAGAAAATGGTTGAAAATGAAATGGATTCAAAAATAAAATGATTTAGATATGATAATGGAGGATAGTTCACTTCAAAGGAATTTATAGACTACTACAGCAAGCATGGAATAAAAAGACAATTCTTCATTGTTAGGACACCTCAATAGAATGGAGTTGTTGAAAGAAATAACATGACAGTACAAGAAATGGATCGAGCAATGCTAATGGATTCCAAATTGACAGATACCTTTTGGACATAGGAATTTCATACAATAGTTCACATTCAAAATAGAGTAATGCTCAGAAAAAACACTGACAAAACTCCCTACGAGCTATGGAAAGGAAGACTACCAAATGTGAAGCACTTCATAGATTTTGGAAGCAAATGCTACATCAAAAGAGAAGATGGTAGAATGGGAAAGTTTGACTCTTGTGTGGATAAAGGAGTACTTGTTGGTTACTCAAGTAAAAGGAAAGAATACAAGTGTTACAACCTGAGATTGAAGAAGGCTGTGGAAAGCATCAACGTAACAATTGATGAAATAGGTAAACAAGATTTAAAGGAAGAATAAAATGAATCAATGGAACAAATTTAGGAAGAAGAAGAAAAAGATGAAAAATAAGTAGAAGGGGAAGATGAAGAGGATTCAAAAAAAGAAAAAGAGAAATTTTAACAAGTGCCTCCAAAGACACCTAGCAGACGAGTATAGAAGAATCATCCTTCAGATCAGATTATCGGAAACAAAGATGCATGAGTTGAGACTAGAAGAAGAATCCGTTCACCAAAACAAACACATCTAACACTCTCATCTACGATTGAACCAACCTGTTTTGAAGAGGCCAGCAAGGATGAATTTTGGAATAAGGCCATGGATGAAGAATTGAATCAAATATAGAAAAATTACACTTGGGAATTGGTTCCAAAACCAAAGGATAAGAATGTGATTGGCACAAAGTGGGTATACAGGAATAAATTAAATGAAGATGGACAATTTACAAGGAAAAAAGTTATATTGGTATGTAAAGGATATGCACAGGTTGAAGTAATCGATTTTGAAGAGACATTTGCCCCAGTTTCCAGAATGGAAGCAATCTGATTGCTTTTAGCTTATGCATGCTCCAAAAATATTAAAGTGTATCAGATGGACGTAAAATCATCTTTTCTGAATGGGGAACTTGAAAAATAAGTCAACATTGAACAATTGGAAGGAATTTAGTTGTCAGAGAACACATATTATGTGTGTAAATTAAAGAAGTCCTTGTATGGTCTAAAACAGGCTCCTAGAGCATGGTAGTCTAGACTGGATAAATATCTATAGTAGGCAGGGTTCAGAAAAGGAAGTGCAGGCAACAACCTCTACATCAAGGTGACTCAAGATAGTATTTTATTAATTGAAGTTTATGTTGATGATATTATTTTTGGAAGTATTGATGATAGGTTAAGCCAGAAATTTGAAAAAGGACATGAAGAATGAATTTGAAATATCATTACTTGGAGAACTATCCTTCTTTTTGGGTTTTCAGATACGTCAAAGCAACCAATGAATTTTTATTTCTCAAACCAAGTATATTAGAGAAATGTTAAAGAGGTTCGGAATGGAATATTGCAAACCAGTTATCACTCCCATGCAAACCAGTTGCAAGTTGAGAAAAGATGATGATTCAAAGTCTACATATCAGAGGCAATACAGGTCAATTATTGGTAGCCTACTATATGTGACAACATCCATACCATATGTAATGCAGGAAGTTGGAAAGGTGGCACGATTTCAAGCAACACCAAAGGAATCACATGTATTAGCATTGAAGAGGATTTTTAGATATCGCAAAGGAACATAAGAGTTTGGATTATGGTATCCAAAAGAAAAGGATCTATTACTTATTGCCTACATAGGTGCAGATTGGGTAGGTTGCAATGATGATCGACGAAGCACCAGTGGAGTAGAGTTCTACTTGGGTGAGTGTTTAGTATCATGGATAAGAAAGAAACAATCATCAGTATCTTTATCTACAACCGAGACAGAGTATATTGCAGAAACAACATGTTGTACATAGGTTCTATGGATGAAACAAAATCTGATAGATATGCAAGTTGAGTATGATGATTCCATTCCAATATATTGTGATAATATAAGCACCATCAGTATCTCAAAGAACCTGGTGATGCAATCCAAGATGAAGCACATTCCAAGCAAGTATCACTTTCTACAGGAACAGGTTGCAGAAAAGAACATCAAAGTTGAATATATGGGCACAAAAGAACAAGTGGCAGACATATTTACAAAACCACTTCCATGAGAATCCTTTGAGTATCTTTGACAGATACTTGGAGTTATTTCTACTCCAAAATGAATGTTTTTGAATGCTTATCTTATATGTCTTAGATGTACAGGAGGAGGCACTACAAAGAGGACAATTCAGTTTGGGAGACCGGACAAGTCAGTTAGGGGGAGTAGACCCGAATGGAATGATACCTTTGCCATTGATGATAAAGGGGGAGATATTTATCATATGTAGAGGACAAAAGCATGGTTCCAGGGGGAGCATTGGTCACAGAGATGCAGACATGGTTCCAGGGGGAGCATTGGTCACAGAGATGCAGACATGGTTCTAGGGGGATCATGAGTGATATGATTTCATTATTGCATCATAGTGTTTCCATCAATACGAGAGGGGGATATTGTTGATGAACTGGGTTGGTTGTCATTGACGTCAACCCTTGAAGAAAATCCGGTAGCGAATTCCGGTAGAAAAAAAGTTTGGGTAATGGAACCAAGTTTGTTTCATGTATAATTGTATGAGTTTTAATATATTTGAAGGTAATACTATTATATATGGATAGTACATGTCATTCTGTTTCTGGTGGTATGTGGAATGTCACATAACTCCTCACGGTTAGAAAGTTATGACCATGAGAAGTTGGAGAACCTAGGTTTGGGTAATGGACCCAAGTTTATTTGATGGATAATGGTATGAGTTTTGATATATTTTCAAGAAATACTATTCTATATGGATATTAAATGTCATGCCATTTCCATTGGTATGTGGAACGTCACATAACTCCTCACGGTTTGAGAGTTATGGCCTTACGAAGTTGGAGGACCCTCATGTGTTGGCTAGAATCCCCAAAAGGTCAAAGTAGTCAAAGTGGTTTCAGAGATTTTAGAAGGTAAATAATAAAGTGAAGTTATGAGTGTACTATAAGTCAAAGTGAATGAAAAATAAATTATTTAAATAATAAGTTAATGGAGAAATTAGAAGTGGGTTAGCCCTAAAATAAGAAAAGTGGTATAAGATGGTTAGAAGGTAACCCCTTGAGGTAAAGTGAAGTGATGAGTGTACTATAAGTGAAAGTGGATACAAAATAAATTATTTAAATAACAAATTTAATGGATAAATTAATAATTGGACAAGTGGTTAGAATTTGTTTAACCATAAAATAAGGAAAGTGGGTTAAGATGGTTAAAAGGTAACCCCTTGAGGAAGCTACATTAAAGTATAAATAAGAGGCAAGGCTCTCTCATTTTAATCACACTTGAGGATATTGAATATCTACAGGTGACTGAGGTAACCAAAGGATATCTAAGCCTAATTTTAAAGGGAAGGTGAAGTAAAGAAGGCTGAAATTCAAGGGAGGATGAATTATTTTGATGATGCTTTCTAAGGTATGTTATTTACATGTCATCTCACCATTTTTGCATTAATTTTTTTTTCTAGAATGATTCAGACCATGAAATTGGGATTCCATTGAGGAAACATATCCAGGTAGTGGTGGTACGAATTTCATCTTGTGGGTCATTGTATTTTTGGAGTTACACTCCATGGAAAATAGGGTTTGTGGCTAGTCCTGAAACTAGTCTAAAACATGTGTTTCGGGTAAAAACATCATAATTTCTTCATAATAGATCCAAATTCAGTAAGAAAAAATGTGTTGGTTAGAGTAGATTTTGAATTATTTTGTTTCAAATTTTCATATCCATACAACAAATATTCGATGTGTGGAACACTCTACAAGTTCGCTCTCTAGAGTAATCCAGAATTCAACAAGGTATGTCATTTTTGCTATAACTCCTTTCCTGAGAGGTTTCAAGTAATGACACCTAGAGGAATTGCATAAAACACACTGAAGAACATTGTTTACTATTTTCAAATATTTATCCATTACAGGTACATATTTATGATTATTTCAAGTTAGGGTTGTTGACTAATCCAAAACTAGTCCTGTGAGACTAAAGTAAAGTTTGATGAAAATGCTAGTCTCTTGTTGTTAAAGTTAAGGAAGGTTTGAAGGTTGAGGTACATGTTGGTGCATGTTTGATGCACTTGTTTATGGTACAATTTGATTATAGGTTGTTTGGTACAATTTGGTGCATGGTTGATGCACTTTTTTATGGTATAGGTTGATGCATGGTTGATACATGGTTCAGGTTATTGGTACATGTTGTTTGGTGTAGGTTTATTGGTACAAGTTTGCAGTCGTATATCTCATAGTGATAGTGTGACAGTGGTTCCATCATTCTACTTATACATCAGGGCAGTTGGACGGGGCAAGGACAGGTGGTTGTAGCCACCTTCCGGTTGTAGTCGAAGAACATAGGGGGTTGTAGCCTCCTTATGGTTGTAGCCAGAGAATTGGGGAGTTGGATCTTCCCTTAGGTTGTAGCCTAAGAAACTAGGGGGTTGGAGCTTCCTTCTAGTTGCAGCTGGAAAACAAAGGAAGTTGGTGCTTCCAATGAATTTAATTCTTCAAGACATACAAGAAAAATCATTATGTGGTTTTCTCTCACTTTGGGTTTCCACGTAAAAACATTGGTGTACTGTGTATGTGTATGATTATTCATTTGGTCATTGTTTATTTACTCTTTAAATATTGGATGATAATGCTACATTGATATAACACTTGCATTATATGGTTAAAAAAAATTATATTGCTATATTACTGATTCACCCCCCCCTCTCAGTAATCCAACAGTTTGGTGATGATCCCAAGGACAATGAGGATTAGCTGGTGATGATCCTAATGTTGCATGGTGATAATCCCAATGTAGCATATAGACTCCACTCAACTGATCAAACTGAAGTGAAAAATGAAGAGAATATTCTCCCTATAGGAATATTCTTCCTAAAATATAGGAGACTGAATAATGACTAATAAGCATAGGAAAAACCTTAGGAAAAAGAAATCCTAGGTGTGTGTGAAGTAACTCCAACAAAAGTGGTAAACAAAACAGGTTAACATGGGAGCATTGGCCTTCAATAATTTGTAAGGTAGTTGGATTTTAGTTGTCCACTATTCACACTCAATAATTTATGACAAGTAGTTGTTGGTCATGCAAGTTGTTTAGTGTGTCAATGCCAATATGGCTTGCATTGTTAATGTGATCCGAAATCGGATTCAGAAGCTTGTCAGGGCATGAAAAATGCTCAAAAATGAAAGTGCTCAGAATCCGATGAAACTAACACCATTGCGTCCGGCTCGTCTTCCTGATTCCGGTGGTATAATGTTTTTGTCAAACGGAGTCCGTATGAAGAAGATATCACATTCTGTCCGCCGAGCCAAACAGACAAAATTTTGGGATGCTGACTGTACCTGTCCGTACAGTCCGTACAGGACACATGTCAGTCCGTACAGGACATGTGGCAGGTTCGTACACTAACACGTGGCAGGTTCCGTACAGGACACGTGGCGGCTCCAGGGAATGCCACGTGTCAGGCTGATTTGGCATTTTTGGCACGCACTTGGACCAATCCTAAAGTGACACGTGGCATGGATGACGTCAGCAGGATGATGTGGCATGATGACAGAGCGTATGGATTCCGACATGGCAGGTGACGTGGAAGTACGGTTCAGGCACGTGGACCAATTGGATGTCGACACGTGGCATCATTTGGGCTAATAGTAAGGTGCCACGTGGCCCAATCACAGGCTGCCACGTGGCACCCCGGGTTTAGCCAATGAGGGCTATATCAAAAGTTTTTGGGCCCGGGGGATTCGAACCCCGGACCTCCACCTCCGGCAACGACTTAACATAGTCCGTGCAACCACTAGACTACTGCTTATTATTTAACATGTGTATGAATTTAAAATTATTTTAATTTGTATTTTGTGTTAAACGGTGGGGGGTGGGGGCCAGGGCTTAGCCCCGACCCCCGGTTCTTTGCGCGTTGATATGACCATAGGCGCGGAGGTTTGAATTGTGCGTGACCCCAGTTCCATTGTATTGCATGTGACCTGGACTTGGGTTTGAACGGAGCGCGGTGGCAGTTATACAACGGTGGGCGCGCACAGTTATGGCAATAGCCCACGACTATATGCCCTTAAGCCACGAGACCGCGTGTTAATGGAGTTTGGGGCCAGCGCTAGCCCTTTGGGCTAAGCGCTTGGCCATATGTAACTCTCATGAGACCTTTTAAAGGGGGCACGCCCAACCTTTGGGGAATAAAGCCCGTTTTAAAAACTATAATATGGTTATAAGTGGGTTTTTATAACCACTTTCATTAATTTTAATGTAATTAAGCCTATTTTGGGAGTTATTGGGCATTTTTAGAGCCTAATTTTTGGGAGGAAGTTGGGGATGAGAAACCAACTTTCCCACTATTTAACCAAGGCCATTTTGAGGCCAAGGGAACAACTTTTGAGAGCAATTCAGAGCAGAAATGTTGAGGCAAGCCAAGTCAAAGCCAGTTTGAGGCAGGGAGACCGTTGAGGAGGAGATGCTGTCGGACAGTTTCTGAGAGTTCCGGACATCCAATTCAGGTGCCGTTTTTTGTGCATGGTTATAGAGATCTGGGCGAACAAGACCAGATCATTCTAGAAGCCATTAGGCATTGTAAAGATGTACCATTGAGATTTCAAACAGAAATAAAGAAGCCTCCCCCACAAGAGAAAAGGCCCGGAGACGTAGGCAAAGTTGCCGAACTCCGTTATCAACCTCTGTGTATTATGGTTTGCTGTTTTTCATTGCATTTCAGATCTACAAAAGTGTTAATGGATGTATAATTCTTTTTCTTTTCTCGCTCTTTCGTTAAGATTCCCAATGGTCAATTAATGCATGCAATTTAAAAAAACTCAACCATAAGTCATTCGAAAAAATCATGACGGATCATAATGTGTCTCGGTTAATGCATTGATTAGTGTTGTTGTAATGTCTGCAATGTATCATGGTTCTGATTTATTTTCCTAGGCAAGTGTCATTTCATGTAAAAACTGGTGATAAACTAGTTTATTGTTGGGTTCACCTGGTGTTTAATTGACGATCATTAGTGGGGTAGTTTTATTTCAAATTTTCATTTTGTCCCTACTCAGTAACATGTGAATTATAGTATTTGGACATGCTAGTTTTCAATCATGAATTGCTCAATAATTTTCAATGCTTTATGCATTATAGAAGGATTGAAGAAATTGGAAACATTTCTACTTATTGGCACATGATTGTAAAACAAACTGACAACACTTACGCCAATAGTTGATTATCTGCAACTAAATAAATTGAAAAAAAATGAAATGTTTACATTGTCGGTTTTTATTCAACCTTGTATCAACATATAGTTTTCAATCCTCTATGAATTACCAAAGGATTGAAAAAAATACAATAGTGTTCCCACTTGTTGATACATATTTCGAAATAAAACAGGCAACATAAATGTTACTGGTTGATACAATTTCAACTAAAAACTAAAATTTTGGAAACATAATCTCTTTTAGTAGTTTTTTATTTATTTTAATTATAGATAAAATTTAAATAACATAATTAAAATTTAACTATAAAAGTTTTATAATTATTTAAAAAAATAGTTACCTCTTAGGTTAGATTTCATGATGCACATGTCGTTTTTAGAGTAGTGATGAGTGGATGTGCACAAATGATCGATTGAGCTATATGCCAAATGATGGATCGAGGTAGCACAGTAGATTGAGGGTTTCAAAACTTTGTCACGATGAAAAAAAATTAATTTTTTCATGGCTTGTTTTTGTTCTTTTTAATAAAAAGCGACCTTAATTGAGATATATACCTCGATTGAGGTAAAAAGATCAATTGAGGTATTGAAATTCAATCGAGTATTGACCTTGATTGAGGATTTAATTAACCCTCATCAATACAACAATTGAGGGTATGTTGATTCTATAAAAAAACCCTTGATTGTGGGATTTTTTAAGCACTTTATTGAGCTCCTAATAGATTGATTAAGTGCTAAAAAAATACCTCAATCGAGGGTATGAAAATACTATTTTCATGCACCGTCTTGCCAAAAAGTGAGACTGACCTTCAAGAATTCACCCCCAAAAAATTGATAAATGGACTACAAAACCCATGAATTTGAACACTAATTTCTAATTACACACTAGACTTTTAGTTTCTATGCATGTATATTACTCTTATTGCTAGGTTCCATATATTAGTACATATGAAAGGTTGGGAAAAAATCTCAAAAAACTTCTTTGTATCAATTATAGTGAGGGAGAAGGCTACTATAGAGTCATTTGAAATCAATGTTGTCTTCCCAAAGATTGGGGAGGGATGGGAATCATTCATACACATACTCAAGCCCATGGATTTTTTACAAACTAGATTACCTAGGCAATTGATTATAACTATAGGCATGGGAAGTATTTCTCAACAATTGCATAACTTTTGAGATTCCTTTTGGATAAAAGTTCCTAGAAATGTCTAGATCTTCGCACTCTTCTAATTGACCTAGCCCATGTGAAAGTAAAAGGAGCATTTGTTGCAAAGGATGTTTAGAAATATTAGGATGCTATAAAGTCTAAGCTCTAGTATAAAGGTGACTCACTAGAATAGACATTTCTTTCAATGAACACTCCATCTAGTGGTCCCCTATTCTATTATTTAATGGTAAATCGTTGGAAAAACTTACATGGTTTCTGTGTAATCCTTGTTTCAATGAGGTATTAAAATGATCATGAATATATAGTTTGACACTTAGGCTAGCGACTAGAAGGCCCAAACAAATTTCAAGGCATAATTTCATTTAACCAACATATGTAGATTAATGCTAGATTGTGTCAAAATCATTATCCATGATAATCTCTTCATCAAGCTTAGACTACATACACTTGAAGAACAATGAATGGATTGGATATATAATTATATTAATTCCTTTGATAAATAAATGTCAAATTGTGGGTAAAGATGGGTGTTACAAAGCTTGTTTTTGATGCTAGACTCAGTAAACTATGGAGACTTAAGTCAAAATAGAAAACCTAACTATACAAGCTTGGATATGTCTAGAAGATTTTTTGTGAAGATGAAAAAGGCATTATTTTCCTAGTCATTGGCCTTTAGTGGTCTATATTTGTTCGACAACACATGTATTCCAACATAGGAAAAACACCTTAAGGAACCACTCACACAACTAGATCAAAGATCAACACACCGATGTTTTGACGTGGTAAAACCCCTACGGGGAAACATCGACGACCCCAACCAATGCGACCACTTGGAGCAGTTTATTAATGAAAAAGAAAAAGATTACAAAGAGAGTTTACAAGAGAGTTTCTCACAATCGATCATTGGAAAATGAACCTCCATGCTCTTTAAATAGATATCATGGACCAATAGGGTGTTAAGCCACAGATCAATGGTCATTAATATCGAGGAGAATATGAACTATCAGATCACTATGTGTCAGGAACATATCGTGACCATCAGATTTCCTAATTAAAAATGCATACTAATGCATACTAAATAAACACACTAAGAAATTGGGAAAATCCTTTGGAAAATAACCGAGCCTTGTCTCTTTCAACACTTCCATCTAATGCATACTTAGTTTTGTAGAACCATTTACATATGACAAGTTTTCTTCCTCTTGGAAGAGGTGCAAGATCCCAAGTATTGATTTTGATTAAAGAAAGATACTCTTCATTCATTATTGTATCCCAATCTAGATGACCTGAAGCTTCTGCAAATGTCTCTAGATCACGAGTCTCTGAAACTTGAGAAAAAGAGAAGAGGCTCACTAGAACTGAGACTGTGTTCGATGATGATCTGAAGTGTTGAAATATTGTAACTAAAAAGAGTATTCTATTTATTATTGATTCATTATTGATTAGATCAATCCCATTTTGTGGATTGATCATGTTGGGCTTTGTAAATGACCAAATCCCCTTTTGCGGATTGGTCAAACCCTAATTATATCATGCAAATTAAGAAATCAGACCCATGCCTAATTAAAGTGGTTTTAACCACTAAGTAAAGAAGTTGGCCTTTCCCAATTATGAGACACCTGCCTAGCACCTACCAGCTAATATAAATAAGAGAGGCCAATGCCTCATTTACTCACTCACTCATTCCACTCAACAAGTGTGGAATTTTGGAGATAGTTGTTGTTTGGAGAAGAAGGAAGAGAAAGGCACATTGCTTGGTGTTGGATATTATCTAGTGTTTTGGTTTATTATCTTGGAATTGTATTGGATATCTATATTAAGGAAGTCTTTGTTGGGTTTTCTCCCCCATGAGAGTTTCCTAGGATAAATATTGTGTATCTTGTGATTGTGTTTCTCTTAATGATCCTACCTATGCTATTTTTATCTAGTAAATTGAAAATAAACGTAATAGCTTCTCTAAAATTAACATGGTATTAGAGCTAAGCTGAAGAGAGCACCTTTCACAGATAAGAAAAAACATCATTGTTGTCGTACAAGAAAATTAGGGCTTTTTATTGGAAGATAATTTTAGCCTAAAGCTCATCAAGGAAGTGTGCCCTAACCTAGAAAACTCATTGGCATATTGAGCACAATTTTCCAGTGGACAGACCTCCCTGAAAGTGAAACCCTAGTTTTCATTGCTACTAGAAAACCCAAAATCCAAGAAACTAGAACTAGTACCAGAAGTACTAGTCCAAAATTGCGCAAGCTTAGTTTCAAGGGGTAAAAGTTGGATTTTCAGAAAACTGATTAAACCAGGATACTCACCTCAACCAAGAGCACCTCCTGGTAAGTTCAGATCTAAATTCCGAGCACTTTCATTTTTTGGTCATTTCACTCATTCTTGAAGAGAAAGACCTAGCAAGATTCATCAAAGAAAATGTACCAGAACCCGCATATTCTACAACTAAAGAAAAGTACCAAAAGGACATGGTTAGGGCCAAAAGAATCATTGCAGACTCTAACAAAGATCACTTGATCCCTCAAGTGGCATCTAAGAACACTCCTAAAGAGATGTTTGATGCCCTAACCAGATTGTATGAAGTAAGAAACATTAATCGTAAGATGAACTTGAGAACTCAACTTGAGAATAAAAAGATACAGAAGGGAGAAACCATTCATGAACATTTCTCTAGAATCTATCAATTCAGGGAACAACTAGAAGAAATTGGAGATACCCTAGATGAAGATGAACTCATAATGACAGATCTTAATGGTCTCACGAGACCTTGGGATTCATTCATCCAAACCATTTTTTCCAAAAAGGAAAAACTACAATTTGACAATCTTTGGGAAGAATGTGTTCAAGAAGAAGAAAGATTAGCTAACCGATAAGTAGTACTATTAATGGATGACGATCAAGCTCTAGTTGCTCATACTAATGGAGGAAAGATAAGGCCTTAATTCAAAAAGGAGACCCACCCACATAAGGAGTCTCACTCCCCAAATAAATTCATCCATAAAGAATCTCACCCTCCAAGGAGATTCCAGAAGTTTCAGAAAGGTCAAAGAAGAGAAAAGGATTTTTCATCCTACCAATGTTACCATTGTGAAGTGATGGGACATATTGCTAATAATTTTCCAACTAGAAGAGAAGAATACAAGAAGAGGAACAAAAGACACCATGCCCATTCATTTGAAGATGAAGAGCCACCCACAAAGATGATTAAAGAAAAGATTTAAGACTATGTCTTAATCTCTTCCCTCTCAAGATCAATGTCACCTGGTGAGGATATGTGGCTCATATATAGTGGTTTTTCCAAGCACATTGTAGGTCAGAGAGGCATTCTCTCTAGCCTTACAAAAAATAACTTTCCCTAGAAAGTTACAGTTAGAGATGATTACCAATACCTTATCAGAGGAGTAGGAGAGTCCAATTATAACTTAATTTAGGGACCCCAATGAAGATGAAGGATGCACTATATGTACTAGGTTTGATGAATAACTTGCTTTCTATCTCAACCTTAGATAATGAAGGCTTCAAGGTTGCATTTACAGATGTTGAAGTCCTCATGTGGCCTAAAGGAAAAAACATAGAAGATGCAATTTTTATTGGAACATAAGAAGGTGGCATGTATAAATTAAAAGGTCACTTAGATGTAGCCTTGATTCACTCAACTTAGAGTCCATGTGAAATTTGGCATAGAATACTAGCTCACATCAACTACAAGGCCTTACCATATCTGAGCAAGGTAGTTACAGGTCTACCCAATTTCAAGGTTGATCATGAAGGTGTGTGCAAGGGATGTGCATAAGGAAAGAACATCAATAATCCTTTCCTGGAGAGTGATAGTAAAGAAGGAATCTTGAAGCTCACCCACTCATATGTATGTGGCCCAATGCCATCCACCTCTCTTAGTGGGTATGTATACTATGTATCATTTATTGATGACTATTCTCGCAAGACTTGGGTTTACTTATTGAAATCAAAAGATGAAGTGTTTGGGAAATTCAAGGAGTTCAAATCCTTAATAGAGAATCTTGCTGAAAGAAAAATCAAGCTATTCAAGTTAGATAATGGAGGATAATACACCTCAATACATTCAGGTCAGATGTTGGGATTAAGAGGGAGCTCACCACTCCCTACAATCCTTGACAAAATGGTGTAGTGGAAAGAAAGAACATAACTATAATGGAAGTAGTGAAAACTATGATCCATGATCAAGATATTTTAATTCACATATGGGAAGAAGAAACAAAAACAATAGTGTATGTACAAAACATATTATCCCATAGTTCACTTGGGTTCAAAACCCCCGAAGAAATGTTCTCCGGAAATAAGCCAGAAGTAAGTCATCTCAAAATATTTGGTTGTCCATTGTTTGTACACATTCCGAAAGAAAAGAGAACCAAGTTGGACCCTTCACGAAAGAAGGGAATATTTGTTGGATCATATTGATATTAACAGAGATGTAACCTTTGATGAATATGAAACACTCAATAAATCAAGGAGATTTCATCTTGAAGAAGTATATGAAGAACATCTTGTAGCTCCCATAGTTGAAAAACTAGTGAGGGAAGCCACAATTTCCCTTGATGATGAGATTCATGAAGAACATGATATGATAGAATCTCAAGAATCTCCCCAAATGATGATCTCCCACAAGAGAAAGCCATCTTGGATAAGGGAACTTATTCAAGATGGAGAGAAGTATGGTTCCCCTAAAGGAACCATGAGACAAGTTAAGAAACCTAAGCCATTCTCCAGTTATATGGATTTGATGTTTGATCTCATAGAAAATGAGCCTACTTGATTTGAAGAAGCCATTGAGAAGAAATAATGGGCAGATGCCATGACATAAGAATACAAATCCATTATAAATAATGATGTATGGGAAATAGTTCCCAGACCAAAGAGAAAAGATGTGGTATCTTCCAAATGGCTATACAAGATAAAACATGTTGCTGATGGAAGTATTGAGAAATATAAAGCAAGGTTTGTAGCTCATGGTTTTTCTAAAAAGGAAGGCATTTATTGTGAAGAGATGTTTTCTCATGTAGCCAGATACACTTCTATCAGAACCATCATAGCCCTTGCAGCTAAGATGAAGTGAAAGTTACACCAAATGGATGTGAAAACAACCTTCTTAAATGGTGTCATTGAAGATGAAGTGTATACAGAACAACCTCAAGGGTTTGAAGTTGAATACAAAAATACACATGTCTGCAAGTTGAAGAAGGATGTGTACGGATTGAAGTAAGCTCCTAGATCTTGGTATGGAAGAATTGATAGTTTCCTAACAAGCTTGGGATTTACCAAGAGTAAAGATGATTCTAACCTTTAATTCAAGGTTATGAATGATGAAACTGTTATATTGATGTTGTATGTGAATGACTTATTCTTAAGTGGAGAAGAAATGCTCATCACTTATTGTAAGAAGAAGCTTCCCGTAGAATTTGAGATGAAAGAACTAGGCCTAATGCACTATTTCTTAGGTCTTGAGGTTTGGTAGATCCCATAGAATATATTCCTTAAACAAGGGAAGTATTGTTATAACCCTAAATTGCTCCATCCAAGCATGCCTGGAATTTG
Source organism: Picea engelmannii (assembly GCA_009831015.1). NCBI lineage: Eukaryota > Viridiplantae > Streptophyta > Pinopsida > Pinales > Pinaceae > Picea > Picea engelmannii. The sequence goes on from ML779027.1 coordinate 313,249, forward strand.
GACCTCTTACATGAAAATTTTGCCAAGCCATCACTGAGTAGCTCTTCTTAAAAACAATATTTTTGAAGATGTATGCGCCCTGAAACACTACTTCCCATGTACACATGCCTATTGCACCACTATAGACCACGTACGTATGTTATATGCACCATTACAACCCGTGTATACTCACAAAAGTTGCAAAAATTAAAAAGTTGCAAGGAATTCATTGAGATTACAGGCTATTGGGTAGTTTTCCAGCTGATCCACCGCCTATAGCCCGTCACCCAACCGAATAACCATCCTTTTGTCATATAAAAGGATGTGTTGGGGTCCCTTTACAAAGACAAACATAATAACAATGTAACTCTTCCCATTTCACATCCCCTCCTTGCCCCAAATAATTGCAGCCACCTTGTGATATTTGCATCAGAATTTCCCATTTTTGCCTTTTTCCTCCATCATAAGCCTATGCCATTTCCCTAGAATAAGTGTGAGAGCAGAAAGATACATGGAAGCACATTTGGAGCTTGGTGAAGAGGAGTCCGGACCAGGTTCATGGAGCAGTCACCGACCTTTGTTGTAAGTAAACATTGGGATATCAATAAAAGAAATACTTTTCCTATCCCGAAATATGATGTGTCAAATGTTTGTATTCAGTTTTTGTTTCATTCTAACATCTAACCCATGATTTATATATGAGATGCATGTTCATAGTTTCTTGTTTATCTATTTTTGAATGTAGTTCAACCTTTGGAGGAGGCTTGCAGTCAGCAGAGTTATAGAACGCAAGAGGATCAACACTGGACGCAGAGTAAAAGGTAAAGTTACCTAATCTTTTCACTTTGTCTTTCATGTATGAATATGGGGTATATTCAGGGTAGTTAGAAAGGTAGGAGTCTTTTAGACGGTTATATATTCCAACATGTTGAACCCTAGTGTAGTCCATAGGCGGGTTTTCCCACTATAGTAGAACTGGTGACCATACTGTGGAAACCTCTAGGGTTTTAAGGGATTTTATGGGTGTTTGACTGGTTTTTACCTTTTTGAGTTTCTTTCTGAGTCTGCTGAGTCTTTAAGGGATTTTGGTCACCTGTTGGTGCCATAGCAGTTCTCCCTGCTCGATCAGTCTACCTTTTGTCTTCTTTTTTTGAGGAGTTACAGAGATGTACGCGACCTATAGTGGATCTGCACGCGTACATACGCGCCCTGCTTTTAGACAGCCCGTGTACATACGCAGGTTGTTGAAGTGTCAGTTGTGTGCCTCTGTCAAGAAATTTTTCTTGAAGAAGAGGTAGTCAACCTCTTCCCTAATTGAAGTCTGAATTCTCAGAGTTTCTTGATCAAGTACAGTGTCTCTTTTTTTACATTCGAAGCCTGGGTTTGATGTTAGTTTGGTTATCTTTTTAAAGATTTATTGTGTTTAGTTTGAAAGGGTTTTAGGCAAGTCTTCGAGTCTTTTTTATCATCCTGTTAGGTGTCTTCAATGACTCCCTACAATCCTTAGTGGGCTAGAGGTCATTTCTTAGTCTTGTCTTGTTTTTCACTTTTTCCCCTTTCGGTTTCTTTAAAGAAAAAGAAAAAGAATTTATTTCAAGTTTCTTGTTTGAAGCATAAAAAAAAAATAGAAAAAGTTTCCATTTATTTGTTTGGTTAAGTAGTTGGGTTGATTATTTTTCTTGTTAGGAGAAAGAGTTATTTTCTTAATTTCTTTACTGATTGCTTAGAACATTAAGTAGCTCGGAGTCGAGCGAAATTTCATTTTAGGTTTTCCTTTAAAAAATCTTAGCAAAAGTATTTATGAAAAGTTGGTTAAAGAGATAGTTGCAATTTATTTATTTATTTGTCAAATAGAAGTAATTTTTCTTTCGGTTTCTTTTGTTTCTCCTTCTTCATCTCTCAAAACACATCACTAGTTTCATTGTCGTTTCCTTGACTTAAAACAAGCCATTTAAAATTAATGCTAATTTAAAATCAACTAGACTTTATGTTTGTAGGGTCAATCAACTAGTCTAGGCTAGAGCCTTGAATTAGGTTGGAGAGGAAACTTTTCAAGGATTATAGACAAACATTGGAGTCAGTGCTAGGGAGTGTAAAAATTCTAGTAAACGTGAAATTTATCCAGGACCCCCCTCTAACACAGGGTCTAAACACGAGGTCGCATGCAGAAAGGTAGCAGAGATAACCCCTCCAAAGTTGGACCAAGCGTAGCGGGGAACGCATATTGAGGACTTGTTGTGGGATAATGTTGGTTTCATTTTACTATGAAGCTTCATGGACCCCAAATCTATTCAGGATCCTCAGTTGTCTTTCAGGCCACTTCCTTTTGATACCCTTGGTAGGTTTTGGGCTTAGTTACCTTGCTCATTGTAGTCCACCTGATTGTCAACTATACTCTCCTGGTGACTGTTCACGAGTTGGCAACGTAGTTGCCTTTATTTTAGGGACTTACAAAGGTGATTGTGGGGGTATACTCTGGTACCTAGGGTAGATGTCGGGCCATTCTTTGCAGAGTATACCCGGAGGGTGCTTCCGTATTTGAGTTGCACTTGCACCTGTAAGTTTCTCTAGTGTTGGTTGGTGTAGCTGTTCTTCCAAATAGATAGTGGTTTTCTTTCTTTGTCTCATAGGAACTTTTCTAATGTGTTCTTGGTCTTCAATGTTAGAAAAAGGCTTACTGTGTCGTTGATCTTCTCACATAGTTGAATATAAAGAGCCCTGCTGGTTGCAAAGGCTTCAGGGCCTGTTGTCGATTACATTGGAGCCACCACCGCCATCATTACGGAGAGGACTTGACCAACAAGGGTCATTTGAGGTGACCGGGATGCAGAAAATTGTGCCTGAGCCAACTTCGAGAGGAGAACACTCATATCTAGAGGAACTGACTATTTATGACCTTGAAGAGGAAGCTCTCGGGCCGTATAACCCTCTGATCACTGACTTATCGGTGCCACTTTTGATACAAATTTCCCCTCCGAGGGTAACACATCACGAGCATTAGATATTCCTGCGAGAAGTGATGGAAGAAAATGTTGCTACTTCATTAGGGAGTCCTCACACTCCCTCTACAACTGCCACCATCGGGGGCGTTCCGCCTCCTAACCCACCTTCTCCTGTCCAAAGCATAATGGTCTCGACCACCTCTACTTCAATAAGTGGTTTGATTTTTTCTATGGTGACAATCACTACCCCATTCACACAGAGTGCGACGGGTCCTCCGTTTTCATACAAGATGCCCAACTTTGATACAAACTTTTTCCTCACCTACTCCACCCTAAATACCATGGGTTTGGGGGAAGGGAGCTCAAACGCTCCTCTATAAGGATCCATGGGGGGCACCTCAGCCCCATATAATGTTATCCCTTATGTAGCACACCCATTTCGGAATTCCGGGCTTACTCGTGCTCTGATACCAATTTGTACACACCATTTGTACAAAGCTCATACAGATATCATATATCCAATGCATTTAAACAAATAAACACATTTAACTCAGAGTAAAAAATATAATTACTGCTATAATTAAACAATCCATATCATTCCATATTAATTCGTATACACAGCGGAAAACATGATAACATTTACAGTAGAGACATGATAAAATGTGATAAAACATAGTTTGACACTTATCTTGTAACAATGGTGGGATCCACCAACCAAATGCAGGCCTTCCACGAACCTCCCAACCTTAGACCGCATTGTTCATCAACTCAGCAGTGAGTCACCCCCGAGCTAGGACTAAGCTCCACCCCAAGGCAAGGAATCTAGGCTCAGGCTGAGGTTACAGGGAAAACAGTCACACACAACCACAAGGAATGGATTCTCTCCAAGGAATCTCCCATGCTCACTTCCCATAGACCCTCATTCCCCACATGCCTATTCCACCCCAGGAGAATGCACCTTCTCTGTCACCTGGACAGTCCTTCTACTTCCAATCTCCCTTACCTTGGGTTACAGGAATAGACCGGACCAGAAGTCTCCGGGCTCTATGGAGCTACAGGGTTCCTTCTAGTAGTTCTCTCCTTCCCCTGCGCACTCTCTCACCTGGAGGGAGTCGTTCATAGGCCAACAAGCCTCACGCAGTTCAGTACTGCGTAGTCTCAACAGTCCCACGGGAAAACAGACACATGCCTTCCAAAAACTGGTTCGACAATCATAGGATGGCTTCACCGTCATGGCTTCGGAATAGGGAATGCTTGCATAGGCTCGCTCAGCTTTCCCGAACAAGAAAAAAATATTCCCCAAAATCAACACAGGCTTCTTGTAGGCTGGGGTTACACGCACGGGATTTCTCAGAATCAGACACAGACATTCCAGTCACAGGGTCTCACGGAGGTACTCTACAAGAGTCGGGTTAGTCATACTTCTCAGAGCTCCATACCCATTCAGACAATCCGGTGGAATGGAATGGAACCTTCTCACGGCTCACCCTAGCCATTTTATTCGCATGCACCAGGGTTGACACTTGTCACCCATGGAACTACATGCGATCCACCAGCACGCGTTCCTCCCACCACTTGGGAAATCACGCATCCTTCCAAAAGGACTTAGGATAAAACATATGATGCACATATCTTTTGGAATAATATTAAAATATTATTCCCAGGCTTAAGCCCCCCGTAGGATTAGCCCCTAGGCTCAACACTTAGCCCCTTTCCCACCTTCCAACCC
>ML779027.1:347467-387863 GCA_009831015.1 Picea engelmannii
TGCAGGGACAAACATCGATAAAAAGGTACTGCTGTTATCCTTCCTTGTCATGTGTTAGTTTGGATATATTTGAAAGGAAGTCAGTGTCCACGTTCAGCATTTTCTATCTTAGAGTTAAGGTCAAGCTCTTAGAGGTCATCTACCTATCCGCAGGGATATTTTCCTACAACAATAACAAGCAAAGCCCATTGATCTATTTTTGAATCAATTGCAACATTTTTCGATACAACAGACAACGACCAGACAAACCTCGAGTTCGACTATTCCCCTTACGAAAACGTCGGATGTACACAATGTGCAGTCGACAAACCCGAAGGCCAACCAGAAGCCTAACGGAAAGAAAAAACAGTGAAACAATAAGGGTAAGGGGGATAAGAAACCCACCAACAATGTTGGTGGGAGCAACACATAGAAAAGAAAGTTGAAGTATCCATGTAATGTTTTCACGGAGGACCATCCAACTCAACTTTTCCCTCGGCTTGCGAAGGCCCATAATTTATTGGTAGCAACAGCCTATTGTGCTAATGAACCCATTTCCACATGGGAAAATTTTGACTCAAGCCTCTACGAGTGCGGATGGGAGCAGTCAGGGACCCCCTTCGTCTTCTAGTACTCCCTTGACCATGAAATTTTATAAGATGAAAAGTGATGCTTACATAGAAATTAGGGCACACGATTACAAAATGCCAGAAACTGCTTAAAAGGGTAAAGAAGTCATAAACCCATCTGTTCCTCTCTATATTGAGAAGACGATGGGAGAAACGATGAAATGCATCCCGAAAGGGGTGTTCAAGAAATCTTCACATAATCCAAACACAAGGGCCACCCAGAACTACTCTGTGGTGGAGGATTTGTCACAAACGCCTTGCACGATGTCTGCTTTGGAGGTCCTCCAGAGCTTCCCTTCATAGAGAAAGGCTTTGTTAGCTGCCTTAGGATCTGTTGAGACTTGTAATTCAGGAACGATCATGCTTGATACGACCGACTTGAAACCTTGTCTCCCATACCACGTTGTGTTTCATATAGTAGTGGCTCACCCCAAGAAATCTTTTACTCAGAATATTTTCTGCACGGTGGTTGATGAGGATGCCTCGACATGCATGAAGTCATTGGCATGTTTGAAGGCCATTGGAAAACCCATTTTGTCTCAATCACCTTCTATGATTACTTATTTCGATGGTCATTCTTTCAGACCAAATGGAATCATTCCTTCTTTCCTTGTGCAGTTAAGAGGGAAGACCATGTGCGTCGAAGTTGAAGTGGTTGATGCACCTCTCGACTACAACCTTCTATTAGGAAGGAGTTGGACCTATCCTATACATGTAGTGGTTGCCACCATTTTTTGGCTCTTGTTGTTCCCACACGATGGTTGAATCGTAACCATTGAGCGGTTGTCCTTCTCCCGACCCAACCCTTCATCGGGGGCATCCATGGTCCCAATGATTGAAAACCCCCAGCCCAACGTCATCAATGTGGGGTTCAGTTTGTGCCAACATTTTGTGGGTACTTTTGATTACCCACCTCCTTGTGGCGATGTTAAGATGATATCAACTATCTCCGACCAGCCTAGGGCTGAAATATTTCAAGTGTCGTCATTCCATACGACTTACTTTAACGATCTGTGGGCTCTTCCTTCCCCATCAGCTTGGATGGAAGGGAAAGGGAATAGTGGCATGGCCATTCCCTTGTCCATGACAGAAGTTCTATACTTTATTGTCCAACAGGATTCGGTCTACCTCGATCCAAGTCCCACATAGGAGTAAGATCCAGTTCCCGAGACTATCTGGGCTCAAGGTTCCCTCGCCACTACCGATTCTTTAGACTTCATCTTTCCCTCTGACGAGGCAATTTTAGAGGCATTGACTGGTCTGGACAAACCCTGGGATGATCTCCATCACAGATCTTATTTCCTCCCGGAGTTAAGAAGAATAGAGGCAAGAGAATTTGTGTTGACTATGACTGGAGATAGGTCTTGTCCTATTAATCCTTTGGCTACGCACGCAATTTTTTCCTAGGACAATATGGAAACCATCGCTAAAATGATAGATATTGACATCTCCAGAACCCCTGGCATCATGGAGAATATCTTCATCGAAGCAGACTGCTCCCCCAAGGAGATTCAAATCTATATAGATTTATTTAAGGAATTCCATGAAATTTTTTCCTGGTCTTAGGAGGAAATGTCAGGCATTGATCCATGAATCGTCGAACATGAAATAACGACTTATCCTGATGCCAAGCCAATCCGACAGAAGCTTCATCCAATGAATCCTCGGAAACAAGCAACTATTAAGGTTGAAGTAAAGAAACTTCTCAAAGTCGGTTTCATCTACCCTGTTCAATTGACTCAATGGGTGTCAAATCCCATTCTAGTCAACAAAAACAACGGAACGATTCGTGTATGTATGGACTTTCATGATTTGAACAAGTCCTGTCCAAAGGATAATTTCCCCACCCCGTTCATTGACCATATTTTCGATGAATGTGTAGGTTGTGAGGTATTTTATTTCATGGATGGTTTTTTGGGATACAATCAGATACAAATTAAGCCCGAAGACCAACATAAAACAAATTTTATTTGTCCATGGGGTACATTTTCTTATCGAAAGATGTTGTTTGGCCTGAAGAATGTTGGAGCCACTTTTTAGTGGGCCATGCCTTTTTATTTTCACGACCTAAGACATATATTCAAGGATTATCTCGATGATTTAGCATCACGATCTCGAAAGATAACTGATCATCACACGCACCTCTGACTAATCTTTGAGAGATGTCACTACTATTAGATTCACTTGAATCCAAACAAGTGTCTTTTCTATGTGACGTCGGGTCGTCTACTAGGTTTCATAGTTTTGACAACATGGATCATGGTCGATCCTCTGAAGGTTGAGGCGATAGTTCAGTTTCCTCCCCCGTGCACAGTCCCTCAGCTTCAAATATTATAGGGTAAAGCGAACTTTCTTCAGTGTTTTATCACAAACTATCTCGAGATCACTAAAGGGTTCATGCGTTTACTAGAGAAGGAAGTCCATTTCCATTGGGATGAAGCCTCTCAACACTCTTTCGAAGTGTTGAAACATGCCCTCACGTCTGCCAATCTGCTCCGGCCTCCTAATTATAATAAAGATTTCTTATTGTACTTGGTCGCTGCAAAGTGGACCATCGGTATGGTCTTGGTTCAAGAGGACGATCTGCTCGAAGAACATGTGATTTATTACCTGAGTCAAGGCCTGGTTGGACCAAAACTCAAATACTCCCATGTTGAGAAGCTTGTGTTGGCAGCAATGCATGTTTTCCAATGGTTTCATCATTATATTTTTCTTCGTAAGACCACCATCGTTGTCGTTGTGAATCCATTTCAGTATGTGTTGACATGACGCATCATCGGTGGAAAGATCAGTAGATGGATAGTTATCCTCCAAGAATTTGACTTGGATTTTGTTTCCGCAAAATCCAAAAATTCATTGGTCTTTGCAAAACTTATCTATGAACTTATGGTCGAATCAGGTGATGTTACGCCCGAAGAATCACTGATTAAAAGAGATATTTTTCTGATTTCATCTTCGGGCCACTGGTATGGAGATATACTAATCTATCTCCAGACTTTGAAGTGCCCTGCCTCTGCTTCTCACGATGAGCGTCGACGTATATGCCATTAGGCAAAAAACTATCTCATACTTGATGACACTTTGTATCGTAGAGGTGTAGATTGCATACTTCGTCGATGCCTTATTCATGAAGAAGCAGAACTCGTTCTTAATGACTACCAAACTAGAGAATGTGGTGGTCATTTGTCTGGGTTGGAAACAACCCAAAATGTCCTACGAGCCGGTTAATTTTGGCCAATGTTAATCAAATATTACGTTGGATCGGTCAAGAAGTCCCACCCGTGTCAGATCTTCTCTCGGAAGATGAGGGAACACCCCACTCCCATGTTTCCCGTCATTACTGTTGGTCCCTTCACCAAGTGGGGGATTGATTTTACTACATGCCACATGGCTTCAGCCCAGGCGAATCGTGATATCATCGTAGCGGTAGACTACTTAACAAAGTGAGTCGAGGCTATACCAACATTCAATAATGATGGCGAGACAACAACTCTCTTTATTTTCAATCAAATAATAGAAAGGTTTGACATCCCGAAGGAGATTGTCACTGACCATGGAAGTCACTTTCAGAACAAAATGATGTCTAAGTTAACATCAAAGCTTGGTTTGAGGCAAGAGGCCCTGGACCAAACTTTGGGAGATTCTTGGTCATGTTGACCTATTTTGGACTTCGATAGCCTGTCGAAGGAGGAGCGCAAGACAAAGCAGAGATCATGGGATCTCAAACCCTTTTTGGGTCCTTCTTGGGTTTTTGGGATTATGTAATGGGATTGGGATGTTGGCCCATGGGTTTACCCATGTTTAGGCCTATTTTGTAATATATTTCTTAGGCTGTATAGAAGTGTAGTGGTGCATTTATGTGATGTTAGTATGCAAGTAGGCTAAGTGCCAAGAATTGTAAGGCTCTGTGCATACTGTTTGAAACTTGCAGAGTTAAATGCAAGTCATTGTAGTAAGATTGTGGAGAGCTTAGTGTTGGAATGCAAGGAAGAAGGATCTATTCAGCTGCGCAGATATTTTGTCCTGTGCGGAGTAAGGTATTTGAGGCTCTGTGCTTGTAACCGATTGACTGAAGACAATAAATAAGAAGAGTTTGTGGATGTAGCCCCAGGGTGGGGGTGAACCACGTAAACATTGTGTTGTTCCGCTTTGTGCTTGCCTTGATATGTTTATAACTTCTCTTGCTAAGTGCTTTGATATGGATAGATATATCTGCTTATGCTTTGTGCTATCAATGTTAGATTTGACTTCTATGAATGTGCTTAGTGCTTGTTTCTGCTAGATCTGAACCATCTGTTTGTGCTAAGTGCTTAATTACATTAGATTAGTGTGAATGTTGTGAATCTCTATTTTATCAGCAAAGTAGATATTGATTTCATATTGAGGATTTGACAGTGCTAAGTGCTCTATTAAGTATCATAATCACATATCGGTGTCCCAGCTAAGGTTGCAGACACCTAAGTCTCGCAACCACCCCTGCATATACCTTGGTTGAGACTTCATCTGCTTCGCAGGTGTTGTCGAAATGGATGGTAGTTAGGGTTTTGTTGGTGCGTTGTTGTAGCATTGAACCCTGGGTCCTCTCATGTGCCAACAAATGGTTTCGTTGTCGAGACTTGAAAATGTGATTGATGGGAACTAAGAAAGAAGAAGCTTTGTGAAAAGATTCATCCTGAAACTGTGAAAGCTCTGTGCGTAGATCTGTTTCCCTAGCGCACAATATTCTACTTGACCTATGAAGCTTTGTGCCAAGAAAAGAGATCATATCTGAAGAAAATAGGTCAGATCTGAAGAAAAGAGATCAGATCTGAAGAAAAGACGTAAGATCTGTAACCTCTGTTCTCTGATAAAGGTAAGAATAGTAGAAAAGTTCTAGATCTAAAAGCTTTGTACTTTGTAGAAGTAATATTAGTGGAAAATTTTGTTTCTAAAGTATGGATCTAAGTATGTTTGATAGGTTCTATCCTAGCTTGAAAACTTGGGCACTAATAGATGAAAAAAGGTTTGATATGAGTAGATCTGACATGAATAGTGAAAAATATGTTATACCGATGCACAGAAAGAATGTTTGGACTAACAAGTGTATGCAGGATCCTAGAAAGAATTTTTTGCAGGTTAACTACCATGATCCTAGTGCACAGTACCAGAAAGGATGGGGATCATTTAAAACAAAGAGAGGATTAACCCTCTATTACAGTTGTAGAAGACCAGGGCATCTTGCTAAGGAATGCCCTGGGAAAAGACCTAATTTTATTTGTTGCAAAGCTATGGACCATGAAGTGTTGGATTGCCCTAGAATGGTTGCTAAGCTGGAAGAAATGAATCTAAATAAAGAAAACCCTAAGGCAGATCCAAAAGTGGAAGAACCCCGGAAAGAAACAGAGAAAGTATTGATGCAAATAAACAAAACCCTAAATGACCATCGACATGTCAGATTATCCGAGATCTTCGAGAAAAAAGAATGCATTGAAGTAAGAATAGGAGACTTCGAGTTCTAGATGAAGAGACACAGGTGAATATCATGACAGAAAGAGCTTGGGAAGATATAGGGAGGCCTATTATGATTCCTTCATTAGGAGGAATAGGACTATTCATAGGAAAGTTGATAAACCTTTGTGGGAAGCTCGCTCGCATACCTATGACCGTTAATGGAACTTCGACAGAAGAAGATATTGATATTATTAAATTTATTGAAGACAGTGCCCCATTTACCATGTTACTAGGAAAACCTTGGATTGATAGAGATCAAGCCATAAGAAAGGAAGAAGAAGAAGTTTTGGAGCAGAAGAGACAAGAGTTAAAATATTTCATGACCAGAAGGATCACACACTTGATTGCAGAACAAGAGAATAGATCAAAGCTATTTTACACTAGAGACACTGATGTCGAAGCTGCAAGAACATTAGAACACCCACAAAAGACTGAAGTACCTATCCCAGATAAAGAAGAGATATTACCCCTGAGTCCTAGGAAATAATTTTAACAACGCGCGGTGACTATGTTAAAAGAAGATAAGAATCAGAATGGAAAAAGGAATACCGAGACAAATCTCACTGGAAAGAAGGCTAGAAAGCTAAGTAAGAAGAGGGATAAGATTGAAAAGTTACAGAAAGTTCTAGAGGGAACCTCGTAGAAGGAAAATTTCCAAAATTGGAGCTACGTTGGGATATCAGAACAACGAGACATGGCACTTCGCTATGACGAAGTAATATAGCCATTGGGGAATGTTGTAACCATTAGATCAATGTTCTGAATGAATAGAAATCCATTTATGGCCAACCAACTCACCATACGACCATTGAGATCGTGCTATAACGGATAGAACCAAGTTAATGAAGACCTCATACCCATTGCAAGTGACCCGTTGTCGAGTTACCTATTTATCCCACCATGCCACGCACCAAGAACATTTTTTCCAATTGAGAATTCGATCCCACAGACTATGTTAAGTTTATACCGTGATCATTGTGCTTCTGCCCTCTATCTCACTACTGTGTCTAAGATAACCGCCCCGAACTTGAGATTTTTAACCCTGAGTGTGTATGTCGGACGAGTTGAGCACTGCAGAAAGAGTTGTTGAGGAGGTTTTGATCGACCTGATGACTGAAAGAGACATGTTTATGTCTATAGGTATACAAGCGCCATCCATGATAGGACTTCCAGCTTCTCCATCCACTGCTCGAGGAGCAGGACCATCCCGGCCATCCGACGAGAAACAAACTAAGCACGGAGATGACTTAGCAAATGCTAAGCTGATCCCAACTATCTTACCCACTTGTATACCACCCTTGATCGGTGTTGTAAACCGCAAAAACGTACCTAGATATTTTGAGTACACCTTGGTCACTGCGTACCTCGCGAAGGGGATACACGCAGTGTGAGCAGACCAAGATAAGATCGTAGCGTTAAAGTTTAGTGACTTCAACCTCGGTGACCAAAAAGTATACAACATGTTAGCCCCACATAATTACTTGACCAAAACTAAATGAAAGAATTCAAAGATCGTCCCTCAGTCATGGACCCATAACCTTGTGCAGTCTACCCTGTTGATCGTTATGAAGATTCTGCACTTCGGATGACACCAGGAGGTGAATGCATGTGTCAAATTGTTGGTGTCTTATTACCATGGAGGTTATCTATGGTTAAACCATCGCATAACAGTTGATCTGACACTGATCCATAGGATCACGGGGTTAAGCATGCAAGGACCCGACCCACAGGATTTCTATCATGGGAAATCCATGGACCATGCTCTTGCCCAAAAGATCAAGGACACTTATGGTGATGTCGAGAAAGGAACACGAGGCTACAAGGTAGCTTCTATCTAGAGTGGCGTAGTGCACCTCACCTATAAATTAATCGCAGGGAAGTTAGTGCGCAAGAACCAACCAACCCAAGTCACCGGATTTATAGTCAACCTCGCAGGGAAGTGCACAGAGGGCCTACAAACGAATTGGGTGAAGTAACTGGTAAAACAACTAGAGCTCAACTATAGAGAAGCGCAATTTCAAGCGTACAAATTCCACTTCAACTGGCTATTGATCCTGATCGCTTTCATCTCTTAGGAGATGCCGGAAGGTGCGACCTTCCTAGACATCGAGCCCTTTGAACCATTGGCTGTGAAGTTCAACACATTGTGGTATTCAAGTGACATGAATAAACAGTGGCAGTCCAATGTTGTATTTCATGCATACTACAACAAGTTGAAGGTATCCATACAGTCCGAGCCTCGCATGACGTCGAATACTTTATACAGGTTTCGGCCCTTGATGAAGTTCAACATGAACTACCATTTCATTTATATTACAGTGCGAGCCGACGAGAATAAACAAAAAATTCAATCCTACTACAAGCTAAAGGAGGAAGACTTGGAGGAGATCACCAAGGACTGGTCGGCATTCCTCCTCATTCCAATAGACCCTGCGAAGATATCTGACATAGACAGTCCAGAAACTACGCAGGATACACCCGGACCTAGCAAGATGAAGAAAATTGAAGAGGTTCACTATTTAGACAGTGAATCCATGAAGACTGCTTCCATATCACCAGAGAAAGGAGGTGATGGTGGAGAGCTAGAGGTTACACCACCTAGAGATGAGGAGGACCCCTCGCAGAAAAGGAATTTTTCCCCCCTGAATCCTTCCTCCCGGAAGAAATCGAAATCTTCTATAACCAAAATGCAGACTCTCCTCACCTCAGATGACTTCAATTTCATTATAGCAACCCTGAATGATGCTTCACTGGAGATAGCAGAGAAACAAGAGGCTAGGAAGAAGGAGATGTACAATCGAATTGAGGTTGAGCTCAAACGGGTGCAGCAGGCACTATAGCCCAGCCGTGCAGTCTCCACTGCATTGGGAGAGCCAGAAGTGGGAGATGAGCCAGCTCAACTCCACCACTTAGCTGATACAGTCGAAGGTCACCTTTGACGAGTGCAAGAAGAAAAAGCGCAAGACACCCAGGATTTGACACAAGTACAAGGAGTACTTTTCAAACAATACAGTGCTATAGAATGGGAGAAGCTTTCTCTCCAAGCAAAGTTTGACGAAGAAAAATCCCAACTACAGAAAGAAAGGGAACAGTTTCTCATGGAGCAACTCGAAGTAAAATAAATGGTCAACAAAGCGCTTTTCTCTCTAACAGTTGTAGAAGTAAAGAATGAAGAATGAGTTCCACAGCCGATGGCACAACTTGAAGAAGTGATCCAGCAGCTACAACAATGCATAGAAGATTTGGAACTACGCGCAGTACCCGAGACCCCTCAAGATGTAAGAGACCAAAGGGAAGCAACTGCCAGGAGTGCAGTTGAGATACTGAAGGCTCTTTTCGAGGAGTGAAAGCAGTTGACTAACCACAGTGCCCAAATGTATGAGAAGCTCACTGAGAATCCAGAATTGCAGGCACTAGAGTCGCAGCTCCAGGAAGCAAAGCAGCATGCAGAGATACTGCAGGCATAGTTGAAGGCCCTGACAGCTGTAGAAAGAATGAAGAAGTCTCAAGATAAACGCACCGTCCAACAACAGATCCATATGATTCAAAGGAAAGTTATGGAAGTCACTTAACGACTCCAACCTGTGCAAGATAAGTCCTATCAGTTGTTCACAGAGTTCAAGAGCCGAGGAGCAGACCTAGAGCAGGTTGTTAATGGAACAGAACATTGCCTGGAAGGGATAGTGAACGACGTAGTAATCTAGGAGTTCATCGAGCAAGAGGTCGTCACATAGTAGCAGGTCAAATAAGCTCGAGTCAATCTCAAGGCGTTCGAGGCAAAACTAGTCAGACGAGAGTGACTTGGGACAAGTCACAGGTGAGTGTTGGGGGCCTGTTGGCCCTTGACCAAGATTTGGGAGATTCTTGGTCATGTTGACCTATTTTGGACTTCGACAACCTGTCGAAAGAGGAGCGCAAGACAAAGCAGAGATCACGGGATCTCGGCCCCTTTTTGGGTCCTTCTTGGGTTTTTGGGATTATGTAACGGGATTGGGATGTCGCCCCATGGGTTTACCCATGTTTAGGCCTATTTTGTAATATATAAATAGATGCTTAGGCTAGATAGAAGTGTGGTGGTGCATCTATGTGATGTTAGTATGCAAGTAAGTTAAGTGCCAAGAATTGTAAGGCTCTGTGCATACTGTGTGAAACTTGCAGAGTTAAGTGCAAGTCATTGTAGTAATATTGTGGAGGGCTTAGTGCTGGAACGCAAGGAAGAATGATCTAGTGAGCTGCACATATATTTTGTCCTATGTGGAGTAAGGTATTTGAGGCTCTGTGCTTGTAACCGATTGACTAAAGACAATAAAGAAGAAGAGTTGGTGGATGTAGCCCCAGGGTGGCTGTGAACCACGTAAACATTGTGTTGTTACGCTAAGTGCTAAGTGATCTATTAAGTATCATAATCATAGATCGGTGTCCTGGCTAAGGTTGCAGACACCTGAGTCTTGCAACCACCCCTACATCTACCTCGGGTGAGAATTTATCTGCTTCCCAGTTGTTGTCGAAAGGGTATGTAGTTAGGGTTTTGTTGGTGCATTGTTGTAGCGTTGAACCTTGGGTCTGCCCATGTGCCAACAACATTGATCACCCTACTACCCACAAGTGAATGGTCAGGTGGAAGCTGTGAATAATTCCCTCAAGACTATTCTACAGCAAACAATCAATTCTGCCAAGTCAATTTGGCATTTGATGTTGTATTCGACATTGTGGGCCTACCAAACGTCTGTAAATACTGCCACCGATTTCTCACCTTTTCAACTCATTTACGGGATGGAAGCAGTCTTTCCAATAGAATGTTAGATCCCATCTATAAAGTTGGCAGTGTAGTTATTGCCAGACAATTCACCGCTTGAGGGATTCTTATTATATCTCGCGCAGATCAATGAGAAATGATGTGATGCAGCCTTGGCTAATGAGGCTCACAAGACATGAGTCAAGTGTCAGTATGATCAGTATGCTCGTCCTCAGATTTTCTCTAAAGGTGACCTTGTCCTGGTCTATGACCAAGATAAGGATCCCCTGTGGGAAAGAAAGCTCAAACCCATGTGGTTTGGACCTTTCATCACGAAGGAGATATTAAATAAGGGCACTTATCGTATGGTTGACTTTGAGGGAAATTCTTTGGCAGAGCTTAGAAATGGGCTCTACCTCAAGAAGTATTACTCATAGGTGGGTCGCCTTGGGTGACTTCTTGTACATATGTATATTTTTTATACAGTTATTTTTTGTCTTTTTGTTTTATGGATGTGTTGTTATTTATGTCATATTTTTCACCATGGCAGATGTCAAGTGAATCAGAGGTGTTCATTGGGTTCACATACGACGCTAGCCGACACACTCGGAGGCTTGTTTACGTAGCTTGGGTGGTATTCACACCTCAGGGCTAGTTGCTATCTTCTGGAGGTATCTGTTTAGGTGACGCCACAAATAATGTTGTCGAATACAACACAGTAATAGAGTTGCTTCGTGATGCTTTGTCACATAGTATCTCTCACCTCTGGATATACTTAGATGCACAGTTGGTTGTGTCCCAATTAAATGGGGTTTACCGCATTTATGGTTCTACTCTACACCGACGATTCCTTAGGGTACGTCTCTTAGAACGTTTCTTTGATTACATTACATATATCCATGTTCCTAGGAGATTAAATCAAATACCAGATACTCTAGCTAATCAAGTATTAGATTGGCATATTGCACACACATAAAAAGAAGAACACACATACACATGTACATACATTTGTAAAAACGGTTATCCATAAGACATAAAAAAATGTAAATACGCATATATATATATATATATATATATATATATATATATATATCAAAAGTCTCAGAGTACATATTTGGGCATGAACGACTCAAAAATATAAATCTAGTATACATCGTGGGACTTAGGCCCTCAAAGATATACAAAGAGTGCCCTCGTCACATAAGTGGTCCATCCTAAGCTAAGCACAGGGCATGTTAGCCCTGCCATAGTGAACAATGATGTTTTCCAAATGCAGGAAGAGTTGGACCCAGGTCTATGGCACCCCAACTACATGAGGTTGCATCGATGGTGGGAGATCCTTGATCTCGGCCATGGAGAATATACGAGTGAGTGCGGTGAGGTTCCGCTCCATACATCTCAAAACTCTCTCAACCTCTCCGGTTGGATGTCCCCCTGCTACTGTTGTTGCTGGTCTGATGACTGCGGTTGGTACTGCCTCTGGTCGAGGATGTCGCCTGGTCCTCGAGAATTATGCTGGATGCACTGGTCCCACATCTGTACATAATAAATACATAGTTGTCAGATACTCTGATTCACATAAAAATGATATATATATAAAAAGAAATTAAAAATAAAATAACTTTAAAAACAAATGTACCTATCTCTCCTCACTCCTCTCCAGGAGGTACGGGCATGTATGGATCCCTAGAAACGTTGATTCCGACATAGGGATAGTCCTCTATAGCCGGAATCTGTCGTTCCCACCAGTCAAAAAATGTATCACTAAAGGCCTCTATGGTCCTTCCTCCCCCTTGTCATGACAACAATGCCACCCACCTACACACTGCTAGGAAGGAGGCCACATGCCCCCGTACTGTCTCTCGTGGACTCATGTTGGGTACCCTCTTGAAGAAGAATGAGCATAAAATTGTACCAAACCCGAAGTTTTTTTTACTTCACCCACAACACTCTATAACTTGTCTCTTCATGCAGTCAAGCATGTTCATGCTCCGGTTTAACACTCATGCATTTAAGCACAATACCGCACCATACATGTGTGCCCAGGAGGCCTGATGTAAGGCTGCGGATCTAGTGATCCACCCAATGAGTAAAAATATCACTTTCAATGATAAGTTGGTGATCTTGTGGATTGGTACCTGAGAACCTACTTTCTCAGTGCCAACCTCGAAATGTAGTCCGATCAGCTCGACGATGTTATGAGGCCTTGGGGGGAAATAATGCAAGTTGATTGGTTCCCTCTCCTCGAGAGGCCAGTTAGAAAATATATTTCCTCGGTCATTAGAGTCAATGACTGCGCCTCGGGCATAAACGCCTCAGTGTCGAGGTGCCAATAGTCCACTAAGGCATTCAACAGCCTGGGTTGTGCCCTCATGAGTGGACACTAGAAGAACTTCCATAACCCACATTGCTTCAATGCGGCGACAGTAGCAGGGTCCTCTTCGACCAAGATATCAATTTCTTCATGCTCCCTCTCTCTCGAGTAGACATACATCCTGTCACATGACAAGTTCAAAGGGAGAGTTAACTCTTTTTTTTCATTTTTTCTATGTTATTGAGGGTGTATGCTGGCTGTATTGGACACAGTCGCATATGCACACAAAAAGATTGTTTTCTGCCCATGGGCATACGCAGGATGTCCTTGTATAGCTAGTGTACACGTAGGGCCACCCTTTTTTAGGAGGGTGCGCCCCCCCCCCAAAAAAAAGAAACACATAAATGAACTATGGAAATGAAAGAGGGGTTGGTTTGTACTTACTTGGTTGAAGCAGAAGTTTTTTTTGTCCTCTGAAGCTCTCGGAATCAACTCTTTTATAAAATGGGTCTTTTTATCTTTTCGGTTAATTCTCAATTTGCAATGGTGAAAATGAGCTGTCAACTTCTATTTATAGACTTTTTTTGGCCGTTTTTGCCACCTTTTTGAACCCTTTTGTCGTTTTGTTCTGGCTTGAAAATCATTTAGTGTGGTTCTTGAGTTTCTCATTGGATGTTACGATACACTTCACTTTTTTTTTTGGAAAATTTTTTGGATATAGGTCACTTTTAAAGGTCCTTTGGTAAAAGTCATTTTTTCCAACTTTTTGCATTTAAGTTAGGATTCCACCTCCACTTTCTGCATCTTGTTGTCTTTTCTTCTTTTCCATAGGGTTGATCCCATTGAACTATGGTACATAACCATCATTACTTCTTTAGAAGTGTCGTGGTAAGGTGGTAGAGCCTACCTTTACATGGATGCCCTAGGTAGATCCTGGTTGCATTTTGGCGTCCAGGTCGTTGTTAATGAATTTAGGCTCGGGAGTCCTTGTTAGTTTTGTCATGATTACGAGATTGAGCCTCATATGTCTGATGTTTTATAACTCTTGACCTCACCCTAGGGATTCCCAGAAAAGGAGTCTTTTTTAAGCCCTTTTCAGACTTTCTAAACATGAAAATATTGTCGAGTGATCTTGTTGTCCTTCACGCTCGCCAAACTAAAATTTTAAGGCACTTATGTCTGGTGGTAGTTTACCCCTTTTTCGGTCTGGATGGTCAATTGTACGAACAAAGGTATACTCTAGGAACTTAGGTTCACTAGAAGAGTATTATCAGGTATAAGTTTAACCCTTTTTCGGGCCCGAGGGACTAAATTTATGAAACAGGAACCCCCACAAAGTCCATAGTTAAGCCCTTTTCAGACTCCCTAAAATTGAAAATATCGTCGAGTGACCTTGTTCCTTCACACTCGTTAAATTGGTCCAGAAGAACATCCTATACAAAGTCCATAGCTAATCTATTTTCAGACTCCTTAAAATTGAAAAATATTGTCGAGTGACCTTGTTCCTTGACACTCGTTAATTGGTCTAGAAGAGCATACTATATGGAGTCCATAGTTAATCTCTTTTCAAACTCCTTAAAATTGAAAAGATCGTTAAGTGACCTTGTTCCTTCACACTCGTTAAACTGGTCCAGAAGAACACACCATATGGATTCCATAGTTAATCTCTTTTCAGACTCCTTAAAATTGAGAATATTGTCAAGTGATCTTGTCTGTGTCACACTCGTTAAAATGGTTCTGAATAGACATCTTTTCAGTGCTAGTTTATCCCTTTTCCGAACTGACTAGACTACCTTCGAAAAAGGCACCCAGTGGAGTCTTCTTTTACGTTTTTTCAGACTCTCTAAACATGAAAAAACCATCGAGCTTACCTTCTGTGGGCTCGTGAAAAATGCATTGAAGTGGGTTTCATTGTGTCCTACTTATCGCATTTACATCTCTATGTATTTGGCCTAATGTCAGCTCCATGTTGCTCTCAACTGAACCTTTGAAGCATGCCTTATATGCAAGCCTTGTAGCACTTCGCCTCTGCGACCTGATACCTTGACCCATGGAGGAATTTTCCCTGAGTGTCCTTTTCCTACACATCTCTCCTTGCTATGAGCATTTGTATGTTCCTTGCACTTGGAACTAGTATGCTTGCGACACTTGTTCCTCCTTTGTAACATAGAATTCTTTTATTATTTTTCAAACTCCTTAAAAATATTGAAAAAGACAAAAAAAACAAAAATACCCCAAAAAGAGGAAGGGAAATATATTTTCTTTTATGGAAGAAAAATGAGTCACCCTTGGACAAAGCACATCCTTTTGTTTGTTAGTCAAACATTAGGATCTAGTATGGCCTTAGGAATTTTTTCTCGCTACATAGAGTTGTGTCCTCCTCTGTTTGGTTATCCTTCCAAACACATGGAGAGTTTGCATTACCTCCTGCATCGTGAAATTATGTCAATGTCATGTTGCCTGAGTCTGATCATCAATCATGCTCTTGTCCAAGGGAATCTTTACCTAGCCTGAGTCAGACTTTCTGCAGTTTGTCTCTTGACCTCATGCTCGACCATCCTGAAAGTCCAATCAAGTCATTGTTTGAAATCAATGAAGTTCTCTGCCTGATCACCGAGATCCTCTTGTCTCTTCCCCGATGAGCCGTCGAAGACCTATGGGTAGTGAAGTTGTACACTCACATTACACTCCTACCCGATTTTTGAAGATATTGAAGTTGTTACTCGAGCTCTGAAGGCCTCATCTCTAGCCATCAGGCGTCATTGGATTCTTGAATATGGATACTATACATGTATATCTTTGATTTTGAGATGTAGATCCGCTTTGTATTTCTCATGGATACACTTTATATAGTTATATGAAATGGATCTGCAGTGTATTTGATTGGCGGCCATGATTTATTTCATCCCAAGCATGGGTATGCCCACCTTGGAGAGACAATTGTTATTTTTGCAAATGGAACCTCCCGAACTCTGGTCCCGGGCTCACTCACTTCATACATTGGTGAATATTTTGTAATTTATTTTGGCCATCAGATGATATTATGACCTCACACATTAGGGGGCATCTGTTATACCCCTAAATTTCTCCATCCAAGCATACCTTGCATTTGGCCCTCTTGCATGCAAATTTTTCCAAGCCATCACTGAGCAACTCTTCTTAAAAACACTATTTTTGAAGATGTATGCGCCCTACACCACTACTTCCCACGTACACACGCCTGATGCACCACTAAATCCCATGTATGTACTCTATCTACACCATTACATCCCACGTATGTACTCTATCTACACCATTACAGCCCACGTATACTCACAAAAGTTGCAAAAATTAAAAAGTTGCAAGGAATTCGTTGAGATTACGGGCTATTGAGTAGTTTTCCAACTGATCCAACATCTATAGCCCATCACCCAACCGAATAAACATCCTTTTTTCATATAAAAGGAGGTGTTGGGGTCTCATTCCAAATACAAGCATAAGAATAGTGAAACTATGCTCGTTTCACATCCCCTCCTTGCCCTAAATAATTGTAACCACCTTGTGAGATTTGCATCAGAATTTCCCATTCTTGCCTTTTTCCTCCATCATAAGCCTATGTAATTTCCATAGAAGAAGTGTGAGAGGAGAAATATACGTGGAAGCGCAGTTGGAGCTTGGTGAAGAGGATCCCGGACCAGGTTCATGGAGTAGTCGCCGACCTTTGTTGTAAGTAAACATTGTGATATGAATAAAAGAAATAATTTTCCTGTCCTGAAATATGATGTGTCAAATGTTTGTATTCAGTTTATGTTTCATTCTAACATCTAACCCATGATTTATATATTAGATGCATGTTCATAGTTTCTTGTTTATCTGTTTGTGAATGCAGGTCAACCTTGGGAGGAGGCTTGCAGTCAGTGGAGCTATCGAATGCGAGAGGATCGACATCGGACGTGGAGTAAAAGGTAAAGTTACCTTATCTTTTCACTTTTTCTTTCATGTATGAATATGGGGTATATTCGGGGTAGTTACAAAGGTAGGAAACTTTTAAACGATTATATCTACCTACATCTTGAACCCTAGTGTAGTCCATAGGGGGGTTTTCTCGCTATAGCAAGTATGCAATTGAAATACTAAATAGGTTTGATATTTTGGAGGGTAAATTCATGAATACACCCATGTAAACAAAGTTGAAGATTTTGGTTGATGCCTCATCAGAATTGATTGATGCTACACTATACAGAAAGATCATTGGATCGTTGATGTATCTAATGAACACTAGGCCAAACATATGTTTTTCTATGAACACCTTGAGTCAGTATCTAGTAGAGCCCAGATGTGTTCACCTTGTTGTTGCAAAATATGTGATGAGATACCTTAAGGGTACATTGGACTTTGGTCTCTGCTACAATGGAGATCAAGAATTTAGACTGATTGGTTATACTGATTCAGGTTGGGATGGAAGTGTTTCTGACAGAAAGATCACTTTAGGATGTTGTTTCAGTTTGGGGTCATCCATGACTTCATGGAAGAGTAGGAAGCAATCTAGTATTTTTCTCATCACAACAAAAGCATAATACATTGTTGTATGTTCCACCAGTTGTGAATCTATATGGCTACGGAAGTTGTTGACGTGTCTATTTGATCTAGAGATGGAAGCAACCTTGATTTTATGTGATAACTAGAGCTGCATAAAGATGACAAAGAACCTTGTGTTCCATGAAAATTCGAACCAAATAGAAATATGGTATCACTACATTCGTGATATGGTGTAGAGGGGAGCCATAAAGCTCCAATATGTTGGAACATATGAGCAGTTTGTATATGTGTTGACCAAGACTATGTCTCGTGTAAAGATTGAGCACTTTTGAGACAAGATTGGTATAGTCCTAAAGGACCTCCCTCGAAATGGGTAGTGATGATGATGATACTATGGTATCCTAAACAATAGTGGGTAGATCAATTAGGATTTTATATCCTAGGGAATTCATCATCCCTAGACAGATCCCGAAGGTCTAGTAAGGATGGTCTATCAGAGTACCTGTGCATGTATATGATATATTTGGTCAGTAGTGGTAGCTCTGTTAGGATTTTTATAATCATAAGGAATCTTAGTATTCCTGGGTAGATCCTGAAGGTCCGGTAAATATGGTCTGTCAGAGTACCACGTGGTAGCTCCGTTAGGATTTTATATCCTAGGGAATCTTATGATTCATGGGAAGCTCCTTAGAGATTATCAGAGTACCACAAAATGTTGTAACACCTGCCTCATTCTATTTCGCCATGATGATGATGATGATGATGCTCCAACCTTCTTGTTGTGGTAATGTTGTTTCTCCAAACTTCATGCTGTGATGATGTTGTTGCTCCAACCTTTGTGCTGTGATGATGATGATGTTGTTATTGATGTTTTTTATTATGATGATATATTAGTTTTATACTAATCCATGTTGATGTAGATGATGATGATGCCACTCCAGCTCCATGTTGTGAATGATGATGAGAAAAAATTCCGATGATTTATAGATATTTCAGTCAGTGTTTTATATGTTGTTGATGTTGTTTCCCTCTCTCTCTCCTGACAATGTTGTAGAATACGCTTCTTGTTAAGGGGGACTGTTGAAATATTGTAGTTGCAAAGATTATTCTATTTTTTATTGATTCATTATTGATTATATCAATCCCCTTTTACGGATTGGTCAAAACTTAATTATATCATGCAAATTAAGAAGTCATCCCCAGGCCTAATTAAAGTGGTTTTAACCACTAAGTAAAGAAGTCGTCCTGCCCAGTGAAGAGACACCTCCCTAATGCCTACCAGTTAATATAAATAAGAGAGTCCAACGCCTCATTTACTCACTCACTCATTCCACTCAACAAGTGCGCAATTTTGGAGATAGGTGCAATTGGGAGAAGAAGAAAGAGAGAGGTGCATTGCTAAGTGTTGTATATTCTCTAGTGTTTTGGTTTATTGTCTTGGCATTGTATTGGCTATCTATATTAAGGAAGTTTTTTCTAGGTTTTCTCCCCCATGAGGGTTTCCCAGGATAAATGTTATGTATATTTTGATTGTGTTTCTCTCAGTGATCCTACCTATGCTATTGTTATCTAGTAAATTTAAAATAAACTTAATAGCTGCTCTAAAATTAACATGAAGGATCACCGAAAAATATCACCAACTGCTTCTCTTGTGGAACAAACCCATCTAGGAAGCGGCGGTGTTGATGTTGGTTCATGTTCAATGGACTCATCTAGAGGAAGTTGAGCAGGCAGAGGTGGATTTTCATCCTCACTGTTATCTTCTGAAGAAGAAACCAGAATAGGAATATAATAAGGTACAAACGTCGACGATGGCTTGCAGGATGAAGAAGACACAATCGACGAATTAGGCTCATAGGCCAAGAGAATCTCATCAAATTTAGCATCTCTTATAATAATAATTTCATTACAGTGTGGTTGAAGAAGTCTATAACCTTTGACATCTTCAGAATAACCAAAAAATATATACTTCTCACTTTTATGTTGCAATGCTTTCCTTTTCTCATCAAGAATGTGAACCCATGCTATACTTCCAAACACATGGAAGTGACTTACATCTGGTTTAATTTTATTTGAATCTTATTCCAATGTTATATTTTTAAGAGCCTTCGTGGGAGTGAAATTTACTATGTAATTTTCACAGTTGATGGATTTCGCCCAATACTTTAGACTTAATCCTTTAGATTGGATCATATAATTAGACATTTCTTTTCATGTGCAGTTCTTTCTCTCAGAAACACCATTTTCTTGTGGTGTATATGGAACAATGTGTTGCATTTGGATGCCCTGTGTGGTGTAGAAACTTTTAAAATTATTGTTCACATATTCGCCTCCATTATCTATTCTTAACCTTTGAATTTGATGTCTAGATAGGGCCTTGTAGGCCAGAAACTTGTCAAAGACTTTGCTCTTAAGTTTTAAGAAGTAAACCTAAGTACATATGGAAAATTCATCAATGAAATTTAATAAATACTTGCACCCAGAAAAATAAGGAGAAGAAAGTGGACCACACAAGTCACTGTGAACAAGATGCAAAGGGCTCGAGGCATGCCAAGAGGCACGTTTGTCAAAATTTTCCTGATGATGTTTTCCGAGAACAAAACTGGCACAAACACCATGTCTGCATTAAACAATAGGAATACCAATCACCATATGTTGATTACATAGTTGTTGCAATGAGCGATAGTTTAGATGACCAAACCGCTCATGCCAAAGTTTGCTCAAGTAAGTGTTATGAGCAACAAAAACTGATGGAAAATATGATGACCCAAAGTTGTCAAACTTGTACAACCTGGTGATATCATCATCAATTCCAATTGCAAGAACATGATTAGGATATTTTATATCCCTGATTACAACTTGGTGAGGTGAAAACTCTACGATTTTATCTTCACCTGGATGAGTGATTTGATACACTGATAGAAGGTTACAAGAAATACTTGGAATGCATAATACATCATTGAAATGATTGTTATCATCATCAACAAATATTTTCTTGGTGTTACATTCATTTAGAGAAAAAAATATGTCTTTATCCTTAGCCATATGATAAGATGTTGTAGAATCAATAAGACACTCATCAAAAGAAGAAGTAGAAGTTGCATTGAAGGAGAAAACATAAGAAAAAAGTGCATGTCCATGAGAAGAAGAAGAAGTAGAATCAATACTGATGTTGTGTTTTTTCATCACTACTTTTAAAGTTTCCATCTTCTTGAAACATTTGGACTCATCATGACCATCTTTATCACAAAAGTTGCAATGTCTGTCAGTCTTATTATTTTTAGATTTTTCTCCTTTGTCACCATTAGGAGCTGAATATGTCTTAGTGGGTTTGGGACCCTTATGTTGCTTTTTTTTGTGGAAAGGATGTTGCTTCTTGGGATTCTTGGGTTTATCTTTTTGTTGGGCGACTAAGGCTTTGTTGGAGGTACCTGCAGTTTTGATCACTACAAGTTGTGCAAGCTTGTCTTTCTCTCTAATCAAAGCAACACAAAAGGAATCAAGAGTGGGTTTTTGATAATCTTTCCCTAGATCTTCTCTCATGGAATAAAAGATAGATACAAACACAAAATATGCACTACCTATGTTAGAAAGAATAATATAGATGCAACACTTTTCCTCCAGCTTTATCTCACATTCTTCACATAAAATTATGAGTGTTTTAAACATAGATAGATAGTCTTCAATGCAAGAAAAATCATTTGGACTTAAAGTCAGTATTTGATTTTCTAACTGATGTGCTTGAATAATATTGTGTTTACCAAACACATATTCAAGCTTTTCCCAAGCTTCATCGAGGTTATCAATTTCTTGAAGGTGGAACCTTAAATTAGGAGAGATGTACATTCCAATCAGTCCATGTGTTTCATCACTCTTATTATCCCATTTGACTTTCTTATCATCATCAATGGGTTATTTTTCCTTTCCCAAGGTAATTCGGTACAAGCCTTTAATTATTAATAAATCCTCCATATGGGATTTCCATTAGAAGTAGTTGGTGCTGGTAAGAAAAATATTACTGGAAGAAGACATATTAAATATGCATATAATATGGATTTGAAAATTGAAACTGATGATCTAGATGGAAAGATATCGATAAATTAGGCGGTTTAAAAAAGATGGCACTGAAAAATGACTTTGGATGTGAAAATTATTCCCTTTAAAAAAAGGCATAAATGATAACCAAAGAACCACATGGTGGTGATAGGCCTCCAAATAACCCCACTTTTACAAATAAGTTTCTTTATGAAGTGACCCGCTTTTATAAAAAGAAGTGGGGATCACTTTTACAATGAAGTTACTTTATAAAATAAATTTGCATGCAAAATAAATAACTCTAAAATAAAATATTAAAGCTACTTATAGTGATTCACTTTTATACTTGAAGTGAAATACACTTTACAATGGAGCATGAACTTTTTCAAAAAAAAGTAACACAAAAAATGGACTTGAACTTAAGACCTCTTACTTAATAAGGAAACTTTTAACCAAGTGGGCTAGAAAAATATATTGTATTGTTTAATAGGAAGATTGGGGTTGTTTTTGTTGTTATTGTTATTGTTGAAGATTACCTTGGAGATCGTGCTCATAAAAACTATTTTCACACAAGAAAATATTTTCACTTCTTGATGACAATAAGGGTTAGATATTAGTTAGCTTACTCGAAAAATGCACCTTTTCCTATTTGTTTATGATTTTTCAATATCTCATAGGGTGTGGGGAAAAGAGAATACACATATCTAAAATAGTAGCAATCCGAAAACAAACAATATAAAAATGAAATAAAACAGAAATAATACTCTGAATTTTTTTTAAAAGGGCATATTCATGCTTTATACCTCTAGATCTAGCTGAAATAGTCGTATCTTGGGAAAACAAAAACCTTTTTGAGTGAAATGAAAGGCATTCCTTACTAAAATGAGTTCTCTATATGAAATGGAATATTCCTCTCATCCCATAAATGTAAAAAAATGACAAAAAATGGAGATGAGACAACTTGGCTTCATGATCTTGATCTATAACAGCAGCGGGTCTTCAAATAGGCTCTGATACCATGTTCGAAAACAAAGGTATTCCAACAGAGGAAAAACACCTTCAGTAACCACTCACACAACTAGATCAAAGATCAACACATGGATGTTTTGACATGGTAAAACCCTTATGGGGAAACATCCACGACCCCAACCAACACGACCACTTGGAGCAGTTTATTAATGTAAAATAAAAGTATTACAGAGAGATTTTACAAGAGAGTTTCTCACAATAGATCATCGAAAAATGACCCTCCGTTCTATTTGGATAGAGATCATGGACCAATCGGGTGCTAAGCCACAAATCAATGATCATTAAGATCAAGGAGAATATGAACCATTAGATCACTCTATGTCAGGAACATATCGTGACTGATAGATTTCCTAACTACAAATGCATACTAATGCATACTAAAGAAACACACTTTTACCTAATGACACATTATACCAGGTAGATATCAAATAACTCCTAAGTGTCTAAATATCCTAACAAGCTTTAGGATAACACCTACATCACTTGTGAGTGCCCCAACCAAAATTGACATTATGTAGCAAGAAGAAAATTGTGAAGCATTTGTTCAATTTTATGAATTTTCCAAATCAACCTTGGAGTGGGTCTTTAAGTTTTGTAGTCAACTTATCCCTTCCCCCATACCCTAGAAAGACACCACTGGGTGATAAAAATCCTTGTTCATTGAGTTCAATTCAACATCACATATTATTAGAATAAAAATTATCCTTTATTGGAAACAAAAGAAAAAATCCTTATTTGAGAAAATATAGCACAATAAATGATTTACATGATATGATGGATCCCTAATAGTTACACATATTTATTTTMATAACCAATGCATGTTTATAATATTGAGATGGAGATGGTGTGTTTATAACAGTTACTAGGTTTTTAAGCATGGTTAGCCTTGCATCATGAGTAGGGGGGGCCGGAATTACCCTACATGGTCAATTCATTCTTACTATTCTTATARCGTTCCCAAGACCAACTAAGGTCCATTMCATGTGAAAATACTCATAAAAAATAATTTATTCTGCTAACTAATCTTGTAGCTTACTAGCTACAAGAAAACATATAGTTTTAACCATTTGTTGATACCATGAACTAGATGCATCTACAAAATTCTAAAATAAACATCAAATGCAGATAATAAACTCAAATACAATAACATATATATTGTTCTCAGAAACAAAGTTTATACATAACAATTAAACTCATAATGCAACACAGAGACAAGATAAAACACCTATCTTTTAAAAATGATTGTGCAACCAGCTTCTTGGGATGGATGCTCCACCCAACCATAGACTTGTTGTTCCAAATATCAATAGAAATTCATCTCTAAGCTAGGGATATAAATACAAAAAAGTGGGTGATCTCTCACTGTCCACTCATATCTCAGAGAAACCCACAACCCACTAGTATTCTCCTACAACTATCCCAAATTTCCACCAGCTCTTTTCCTCTCGACCTACCTGACCCAAGGAATGTACCACTTCACTGATATCAGTCCCTCAAGTGTCCCATTTTTTTATCAGGGTATCTCTGGCACATGTAACTTTTGGCCATTGACCAAGTTTTAAGGATATTTGGTCATGTTTGACCTATTTTTGGGACTTCAACAGGTTGTCGAAGGCGGAGCGCAAGTCAAAGCAGAGATCGTGGGATCAGGGCCCCTTTTTAGGGATTTTTGGGTTTTGGGCTTATGTAACGGGTATGGGGATGCCATCCCATGTGTTTACCCATGGGGGAAGTCTAGGTGATGTAAGAGAAGGGTGGGAGAAGAGGATTTTGGTTCTATTCTAAGTGCAAGCGATGATTGTAAATGCTTTGTGCATACTGTGTGATATTGACAAGGCTAAGTGCATGTGATTGTAAGAGACAGCAAAGAGGCTTTGTGTTGTAAATCAAGGAAGGAGGATCTAGCAGAGTGCGCACAGATCTCCTGTCCTCTACGAAGTAAGATATCATGGCTCTGTGCATGTAGAAGATTGACATAAAGAAATAAAGAAGAAGAGTTGGTGGACGTAGCCCCAAGGTGGGGGTGAACCACGTATATATTGCGTTGTGGTTTCTTTTTGCTTTATGGTTGTTCTCTTGTTTATGTGGTTAAATTCTTAGTGCACTAATATATGCTTAGAAGAATCTAATGTGATAGATTAGTGTTGAATAATGTAAATGAATGCTATATTTGATCTATGTTGGTATGCTTAGTGCTTGAATCTATTGGATCTGTGTGAATATTGCACTGATCTATTATTAGGTTTTAGCTGTGTTGTAAACTAAGACTGAATATTAATGAACTATAACTATTGAGTGCTTTGTTAAGGAGTTACAATCACATATCTATGTCCTAGCTAAGGTTGCAGACATCTGAGTCCTACAACCACCCATGCCTCTACCTCAGGTGAGACTTCATCTTCTTCACAGGTGTTGCCAAAAGGGATGGTATTTAGGGTTTTGTTGGTGCGTTGTTGTAAGCATTGAAACCTGGTTCTGCCCCTGTGCCAACAAATGGTTCTGTTATCGGGACCTGAAATTGTGATTGTTGGGAACTACAGAAAAGAGAAAGCTCCATGCGTAGATCTATTGCCCTAGTGCACAGTATTCTACTTGACCTGTGAAGCTCTGTGCCAAGAAGAAGAGTCAGATCTGAAGAAAAGTGGTAAGACTTGAAAGCTTTGTGCTCTAATAAAAGTAAAGTAAGAATTTTTGGTTAAAGAGGTAAGATCTTAAATCTTTGTGCTCTGATAAAGGTAAGAACAGTAAAAAGTTTTGATTGAAAAGGTAAGATAAGTGGAAATTTTTGTTTCAAAATTATGGATCTAGGTATGTTTGATAAATTTTATCCTATCTTGAAAAGTAGGGCACAACTAGATGAAAGAATATTTGATATGAGTAGATCTGATAAGAATAGTGAAAGATATGTTATTCCTATGCATAGAAAGAATGTTTGGACTAACAAATGGATGCAAGATCCTAGAAAGAATTTTTTGCAGGTTAGCTACTATGATCCTAGTGTGCAGTACAAGAAAGGTTGGGGATCATTTCAAAGAAAGCAAGGATTAACCCTTTGTTACAGTTGCAGAAGACTGGGACATCTTGCTAAGGAATGCCCTGGTAGAAGACCTAGTTGTCTTTGTTGCAAAGCTATGGATCATGAAGTTTTATATTTCCCTAGAATGATTGCTAAGCTTGAAAGAATGAATATGAGACAAGAAAGACCTGAGGAAGGTCAAGAAACTGAGACCATGACAGAACCCTAGAAAAAATCAGAGAATGTCTTGCTACAAATGAAAGAAACCTTGAATGATCAAAAGAATGTCAACTTGTCAGAGATCTTCAAAGGAAAAGAGCACATAGAAGAAATAATATGATACTTCGACATTGACTGTGTCCTGGATGAACAAAAAAAGGTAAATATCATGATAGAAAGAACTTGGGAAACTTTAGGAAAGCCTGCTATGATTCCTTCATTGGGAGGAATAGGATTATTTAGAGGAAATTTGATAACCCTATGTGGAAGACTCACCCAGATATCTATGAGTGCTCATGGAACTTCGACAGAGGAAGATTTTGAGGTTGTTAAATTTATTGAGAACAACACCCCATTTGCTATATTAC
This sequence comes from Picea engelmannii, assembly GCA_009831015.1. Lineage (NCBI taxonomy): Eukaryota > Viridiplantae > Streptophyta > Pinopsida > Pinales > Pinaceae > Picea > Picea engelmannii. The sequence goes on from ML779027.1 coordinate 373,800, forward strand.
TAGGAAAACCTTGGATTGAAAAGGATCATACTAGAAGAAAAAACGAGGAAGTCTTAGAGMAGAAGAAGCAAGAATTAAAAGATTTCATGACTAGGAGGATAGCACACTTGATTGAAGAACAGGAGAACAGATCAAAGCTACTTAGAACCAGAAACTTGGATGTTGAAGTTGAAAAAACACAAGTAGACTCACAGACGAGTAGASCACCTACCCCAGATAGAGAATAAATATTACTCTCTAACCCTATGAAAGAATCTCAACATCGCAAAGTTACTATGCCAAAAGGAGATAAGAATCAGAATGGAAAGAGKAATACTGAGACGAATATCACCGGGAAGAAGGATAGAAACCTTAGTAAGAAGAGAGAAAAGATAGAAAAGTTACAGAAGGTTCYAGGAGGGACTTCGCAGAAGCAAGGTTTGCAAAACTGGAACTTCGTCGAGAWATCAGAACAACGGAACATGGCACTTCACCATGGCRAAGCAATATAKCCATTGAAGGCATTATAACCATTAGAGAAACGCCCCAAATGGTTAGAACAACAGTTATGGCCAGAAAGTGCACCATCAGACCGTTGGGACCGTGCCACAACAAACATAACTGCATTGATGAAGACCTCTTGTCCGTTGGGGAGATCTGTTACACCATTGCCTACTTAGTGTGTGTCTTGTTGCACCAAAAACAATTTTTTGAATTGTATCCTAGCCAACTCATTGCTACCACACTGTTTACTGAGATTGACACATGTTCTATTGCATTATTGACCTAAGTTATCTAATCTTCAGCGTGTATGTTGGACGAGCTCAGCACTGCAGAAAAAATCGTTGAAGAAGTTTTGATCGACCTCATGGTTGAGAAAGTGATGTCCATGGGTATTCAATATTTCTCGATGAGAGGAGTGCAAGCCTCTTCGTCGACTTCTCGCAGATCTGGACCATCCTGACTGGCAGCAGAGAAGAGAACCAAGCACCAAAATGACTTAGCAAACGTGAAGCTAATCCCTACCATCCTACCTAACTACATCTCGCCTGTGGTCGAGACGGTGAGTCGTGACAGTGTCCCAAGGGACTTTGATTACACCATGGTTACTGCGTACCTCCCGAATGGGATACGTGCAGTTAGAACACATCAAGATAAGATTTCGAATTTGAAGTTCAACGACTTCAACCTAGGAGACTGCAAGAACCATAGTATGCTCACTCCTTACAAATACTTGACCAGGACGAAGGGGAAGAACTCAAAAATAATCCCCCAGCCATGGACTATGAACCTCACACAGTCCACCCTCTTGAATGTAATGAAGATTCCACACTTTGGAAGGCACCAGGAGGTTTACGTGTGTGTTAATATCCTACTCTTATGTTACCATGGTGACTACCTATGTCTAGACGGATGCATCATAGTCGATCTGACATTGATCCATAGGATCAACAGATCAAGCATGTAGGGACCCGACCCATAGGACTTCTACCCAGGGAAGGCTATAGATCGTGCATTGGCACAGAAGATCAAAGACAGATATGGCTATGTAGAAAAGGGAACATGAGGCTACAAGGTATCTTCCATCCAGAATGGCGTAGTGTGCCTAGCCTGCTAGTTAATCACAGGAAAGCTTGTGAGAAAGAACAGACCTACACAGGTCATAGGATTCATTGTTGACCTTGCCGGGAAATGTGTATAAGGACTCTAGATGAACTGGGCAAAGTACTTGTTCAACCAACTGGAATTGGACTTTCACGAAGCTCAGGATTAGGGATATGAGTTACACTTTAGCTGGCTCTTAATCCTCATCACATTTACCGCTTGGGAGATGCCGGAAGGTGCGACCTTTCCGGACATTGAGTCGTTCAAGCCGCTAGCTACAAATTTCACCACGCTCTAGTACTCGAGTGATATGGGAAAACAATGGCAGTCGAACACGGTCTTTATTACATATTATCTTCAAATGAAGAGGGATATTGAAGTTGTCCCTCGCATGATGAAAAACACCCTTCATTGGTTCGGACCCCTCATGAAGTTCTGTGCAAATCGACACTTCATTTATATCACCGCATGCACAAATGAGCATAAAGAAGAGCTTCAATCATACTACAAGCTCACATAGGAGGACCTCGAAGAGATAACCAAGGACTAGTCTGCAGAGCTCCTCATCCCTGCTAACCCCGCAAAAATGTCTGACCCTAAACTAATTGGCATCCCAGAGACCAATCATGAAGCAAAGAATACTCTTGAAACTAGCAGAAGGAAGAAGACCAAAGATATGCAAAACTTGAGCAGCGTATCGGAAGAAACTGCTTCAGTGTCACTTGGAAGAGGGGGTGATGATGAAGTAGATCAAGAAGAGACCAATGGAAATGAAGATCAACAGAAACATGGAGAAGTAACAATGCCTAGGGATCATGTTGATGATTTTGATCCCTTGAAGAAAAGGAAGGTTTCCCCCACGAAACCCACTTCCCGAAAGAAATCTAGAGCCACCTTGACTAAGATGCAGACTATGTTCACTGTAGATGATTTTGACTTCATCATCGCAGTTGTAGTAGATGCCTTGTAGGACATCTTGCAAAAACATGAAGCCAAGTAGGAGGTGATGTACGAAAGAATAAAGGTTAAACTTATAGGGGTACAACAAGTCCTTCAATCCAGCCGCACAATATCCACTGTGCCCCCGCCATCAGAAGAACCAGAGTTGGGAGATGATCCTACCCAACTCCGCAGACTATCTGATGTGACCGAAGCTCACCTTTGTCGAGCACAAGCTGAGAAATACCAGGCCACAACAGCCCTGAAACAAGCCTAATAAGAAATGGTAGAGAAACGTTGGGTTGCACAAAAGGAGAAGCATGACCTTCAAGCCAAGTTTGAAGAAGAGAGGGCGCAGGTCAAGAAAGAAAAAGAGTAGTTTCTCGTAGAACAACTTGGAGTAAAATAAGTAGTCGAGAGAGCACTTTTCTCTTTGACGAGCTTAGAAACAAAGGCAGAAGACTGAGTGGAGCATCAAGTAGCACAGCTTGTGGAAGCTATCTAGAAATTTCCACAAAGAATAACAAACTTAGAGCTACGAATAGTACCTAGCACTCCGCAGGATGTGCGAGATCAAAGAGAAGAAACTGCTCAAAGCACAGTTGAGAGAATCAAGGCACTCTCCATGGAATGTAAACAACTAAGTGATCACGGTGCCTAGACTTATGAGAAAATCACTAAGGATCATGAACTGAAGGCACTGGATTCACAGCTCCAGGAGGCAAAGCAGCAAAATAGTACAGGCACAGTTGAAGCCCCTGTCAGTAGTTGAAAGGATGAAGCGATCCCAAGAACAACACACTTCTCAATAGAAGGTACACACCATTTAGAGAAAATTCATGGAAGTGACTTAGAGGCTCCAACCAATACAAGATGAGGCTTGCCAACTATTCGCAAAGATTGAACGTCGAGGAGCAAAACTGGAGCAAGTCATCACTGCAGTTGAACAACGTTTAGAGGGACCTGTCAATGAAGCAGTTATCCAAGAGTTCACCAAGCAGGAGGCCATGGTGCAGCAATAGGTCGAAGCAACTCGAGCCAATATCGAGGCTTTTGAAGGAGAGATACCCAAACCAGAGTGACTCGGGATGAGTCACAGGTGAGTGTTGGGAGCCTGTTGTCCCTTGACCAAGTTTTAAGGATACTTGGTCATGTTTGACCTATTTTTGGGACTTCAACAAGCTACCGAAGGCAGAGCGCAAGTCGAAGTGGAGATCACGAGATCTCAACCACTTTTTAGGGATTTTTGGGTTTTGGGCTTATGTAACGGGTATGGGGATGTTGGCCCATGGGTTTACCCATGTTTAGACCCTCTTTGTAATGTATAAATAGAAGTCTAGGCAATGTAAGAGAAGGGTGTGAGAAGAGGTTTTTGGGATATGCTAAGTTCAAGTGATGATTGTAAATGCTTTGTGCATATTGTGTGAGATTGGCAAGGCTAAGTGCAAGTGATTGTAAGAGACTGCGTAGAGGCTTTGTGTTGTAACTCAGGGAAGGAGGATCTAGTGGAGTGCGCGCAGATCTCATGTCCTCTGTGGAGTAAGATATCATGGCTATGTGCATTTAGAAGATTGACAAAAAGAAATAAAGAAGAAGAGTTGGTGGACGTAGCCCCAGGGTGGGGGTGAAACACATATATCCTGCGTTGAGGTTGCTTTGTGATTTATGGTTTTTCTTAGAAGAATATATGCTTAGAAGAATCTAATGTGATATCTTAGTGTTGGGTAATGTAAATGAATGCTAGATCTTATCTATGTTGGTATGCTTAGTGCTTGAATCTATTGGATCTGTGTGAATACTACGATGATCTATTATTAGGGTTTAGCTGTGTTGTAAGCTAAGACTGAATATTAATGAACTATAAATTTTGAGTGCTCTGTTAAGGTGTTACAATCACATATTTGTTTCCCAACTAAGGTTGCAGACATCTGAGTCCTGCAACCACCCATGTCTCTACCTCGGGAGAGACTTCATATGCTTCATAGGTGTTGCTGAAAGGGCCGTTAGCTAGGGTTTTGTTGGTGCATTGTTGTAATATTTGAACCCTGGCTCTGCCCCTGTGCCAAAAGTAACCCAAAATATCTCTACTGGGAAACTCAAGGGAGCTCAATGCTAGGAAAACTACCAGGAAAACAAGCAACAAACACTTGCTATTACAATGTAACTCACAGAATTTCACTCTTCAAGCTTGACAACCTGGATCTTCAATATTCTACTCCAAATACACCAAAAATTCTCCACCATGCTCCATAATCCACCCTCAGTGGTTGCTCCAACTTCCAAGCTCTTCTTTAATACTCTTTGCTTGTTGTTCATGCAAAGCATGCCTGTCTAAAACTGTTGTAGCTTTCCATACGAATTTCCTCTCTTTGGATTACTTTCTTGACTTACACTCTTCCCCAAACTAATTGTACTCAACCAACATGCTCCCAATAACTATGGGATGTGACTTCTCACACCCACCCTCTCACATGCATTCAATGATTGGCTTTGGGGGCACTCAATCATAAATTAGAAGGTTCATATACCAATAGTAATTTTAGGAAGTGGGTTGAATTAATAGACATGGGTAATTCCCCCTTAGACCCATCTTAGACATTCTCTTAGAGCCTCCCCTCTCTTATGGATTAGTTCATCCCCCATATCTATCCATGTCCCCCAACAACAGGAATCACATTTTATTATTAAAATTTAGAAATACAATTCGCATATACATCTCTTGGCCATTTCCACACATTATATCTACATTAAACATTAATTAAATTGATGATTATAGAAAGGGATGTTACATCCCCATCCCATACAATTGTGTGCCCTCCTCGGTGCACACTATGTTGATATAGATATACAAACTTACATCACAATGATTAAAGAAATACAAATTCCACAATTTTTACAACTCTAACAACAATTCCAACCAAAATCTCCTATTCCTCTCAACCCGCTGACCCAAGGGATGTACCCCATTCATTTATATCAATCCCTTGAGTTGTACCATCCTTTTATATTCCCACCCAAATGTAGGTTGGATAGGACTCTGAAATGTGGTTTTGGAACTCTAGTTGTTCAAAATGGAGTTTTGCATTCTTATATTCAGTTTTCTTCAAAATTTTCAAAAATTTGTGGGTATTCTTCCCACATTTTTTCTTTGTGATACCATGTAACATATTTAGGACACTAGTAGGTCCATTGAAACTTTACCAATCCTATGGATTTTTTCATGATCACTTTGACTTTTCAATCTAGGATGTGTATTGTTTCCACTTGGAAATCCCCTTCGTGTTCCACCTGGATCACAATGAAATCAATTACGTGGTTAGGGTAAGACACATATTTATTTAATAATGATACATGAAATACATTATGCACTCTCATGGATGTATAAAATCCTAGCATGTATGCAATTGACCCTGTCTTTTCTAATATTTCAAAAGGTCCACAATATCTTGCTACCAACTTTGGAAAACTTCCTAATATTAGTGAACTCCTCTTCGCTTTAAATTTTAAAAACACATGATCGCCCACTTTAAAATACTCTGAATACTCTATTCGTGTCTATATAAATTTTCTACCTATCATGGGAATTCTTTAAATTCTTCTTGATCTTTTCCATTTGCTCTTCCATTTCCTTCAACAAATCTGGCCCAGTAACTACTATGTCTACTAAATTATCCCAATTCATTGGTGTGTCACATTTCCTACCATACAATGCTTCAAATGGACTCATTTTTAATCTTCAACTAAATGAATATAATCTTCCCACTTGTATGGTTGGTCTTTCACATACATTCTAAGAATGTCTTCAATTATTTTGTTAATCCTCTATGTTTTTTATCCGGATTATGCTGAGAACAAAATGAGACAAAAACAAAAATATAGTAGAGAACAAAGAAATATAGTGAAACACAAACTGGTAGAATGGAGTAGCTTATCTTTGAAAAGAAAGAGATGTTGGCTACACTTCATTCGCAACAAGATTTACATCACACTCCATTTCATGCTTAAAGGGCATCCTTCACCTTAATTATATATGAGAGTGAGAGGAGAAAAATTCCCATGATGCATGTGAGATAAATTAATATAATTTTATAAACTTCCATAGGCATGTAAAACACTAGGACTTCCCATGAAGTCACCCATCCCAGTACTACTCTATCCTGAGAATGCTTAATTGCAGAGTTCTAATGGGACCCAATGCATTAACGCTATGTTGTAGGCATGTACATAAGACCAATAGAAAATTATTACATGATGTCATAATTAACAAATGAAGATGGTATTACATTCCATTCCCCATCAAAAGAGTGAATATCATGGTTTATCAAAACCATAGGCTCAAAATGTTTATTTAGTGGAAAAGTTGGTTGGCCACCGAGATCCACCTGGATCAGTTTTCCCATGTGACTCTAGCGTCTCTGGGTATGCATTGTACTGATATTTAAATTTGGGGCAAAGCCTTTAAACAAACCCTTCCAAAACTTGGATGTAAACTTTGGGTCTTTGTTTGAAACTATTTCCTTGGGCACTCCATGTATCCTGACAACTTCTTTCATGTATATTTATGCAATATTTTTTGTCTTATGTGTAGTCTTCACAGGAATAAAATGTGTTTCCTTATTTAATTTGTCCACCACCACCATTATGGAATCAATTTGCTTCATTGTTCTTGGAAGCTTAGTAATAAAATCCACTATGAAAACTTCTCAATTCCAATCTGGAATGGGAAATGGTTGTAACAACCTCACTATATGTCTATGCTTGGTCCTCACCATCTAACAATCTAGACATTTGGCTATGTAATTGGCCACTTCTTTCTTCATTCCGGGCCAAAAATATTGGCTTCTTACAACTGCAATTGTTTTATGTTATCCTCGGTGCCCAACATATGGAAAATTTTTCATTTCCCTCATCACTTCATTTTCCATCTCATTGGAATTCAACACATATACCTTGCCTCTATACATGATAATTCAATCCTCTTTCAGCTCACAATAATTAAATTTTCATTGTAAATTGTCTTGTTGTAATGTTTCTTTTTTTTGTAAATATTGTTGATCTAAATTCAGTGCTGCAATAATTTTATCTTTCAGATAAGTGTTTTATATTTTGATGGTTGCAATATTCATTTCATGAGCTCTCCTATTGAGTGCATAAACCACTTGGTTTTTATTTCCTTTTATATGCTTAATTTCAAAGTCATACTCACTCATAAATTCAAGCCATCTAGTTTGTCTAGCATTTAATGTGGGTTGTCCAAAAACATGTTTCAGACCATAATGGTCTATCCTTAGTTCTAATTTCATCCCCATGAGGTAATTCCTCCACATTTTTAATGCATGAATATTGGCCGCTAACACCAAGTCATGTGTGGCATAATTCCTCTCATGCTCTTTTAATTTTCTAGACTCATAGCATGCCACATGATCTTTTTGTCTGAGGGGTCCACCAAGCCCTTCCTTGCATGCATCAGTGCACACTAAAAGATCTTCTTCTAGATTTGAAATATTCAATATCGGTGCACTTGTCAAGATGTCTTTCAGCTACTAGAAGCTCTCTTCACACTTGGAATTCCATTTAGATTTCACTCCTTTTGCAAAGAAGTGATTGGGCTTGCAATCTTTGAGAATCCTTTATGAATATTTGGTAATACCCTGCAAGACCCATGAATGATCTAAAATATGTGAAATTTCTTGGTGTTGGATATCCTCCAATGGCCTCTATCTTCTCATGATCAACTTGTATCCCTTCTATGTAAATTATATGCCTCGAGCAGTGAATATTCTTCTGATAAAAGGTGCACTTGCTTAGTTTAGCATACAATTTATGCTCTCTTAAAAATTGCAAAACCATTCTTAAATGTTTCTCATGTTCCTCCTTTGAATTTGATTAAATGAGTACATCATCTAGGAACACAATTACAAACTTGTCCAGGTACTCACTGAACACTCTATTCATCAGGCACATGAAAACTATTCATGCATTTGATAACTCGAATGGCACTATCATGAATTCATAATTCTTGTATGTTGTCTTGAATGTTGTATTGATGATATATTCTTCCTTTATCCTCACTTTATGATATTCTGATCTCAAGTCAATATTGGAAGAGATTCTTTCACCTTTTAGTTGATCAAATAAATCATCTAGCCTTGACAAATGGCATTTGTTCTTTATGGTGACCTTATTCAGATATCTGAAATCAATATACAACCTTACGTTTCCATATTTATTCTTCACAAAAATAACTAAGGCTCCCCAAGGTGACACACTTGGGTGTATATACCCCTTCTTCAAAAGTTATTCAAGTTTCATATGCAACTCCTTCAATTCTAGTGTGCCCATTTTGTAAGGTGTCTTGGAAATTGGGGCAGTTCCTGACACCAAATCAATAGAGAAATCAATGTCTCTCTTTAGTGGAGATCCTTAGATTTCCCCCAAAAAATATTCAAAATACTTCAAGAGAGGATGGTCTTCAATACTTACCACTTTATCTCTATTCATCTCTTCAATATGGGCTACAAAAATCTGACATCCCTTCCTGAATATCTTTTTCAAATGCATAGCTAAAATTTCTCTAACAACTACAGCTATTGGAATGACTTGAACCTTGCCCTGCTTCCATCCTTCATCAAGACATGTGATTGTATTGTTGTAACAATCTAGGACAACATGGTCTTCTTCCAACCAATCCATGCCAATTAGATAATCATATGAACCCAATGGTATAATTTTCACATCTACCTTTGTGTTGATTCCATTAATGTCTATCAAGTACTATTTAACTAACTCATTGATTTTCCTCATAGCCATTGTGGATAACTGAAATAACCAATATTTCCTATGCTTACTCCTTTTCAAGTGAAATATTTCAAAAATGTTGTATTTTAAAAAACTATGGCTAGCTCCATAATCAATTAAAATTTCTATGAGTTGGTTATCAATCTTAACTTCCACTTCAATAATGGGGGATTGATATTCTTCTTTCTTGTTGTCCAAGGCTACAAAAATCCTTGGCTTGCTTCCTCCCATTTATTCCATTGTTTCAGCCTCTTGAATGTTGTAGTCAATCCTCATTCTTTCTCCTTTGTGAGGGAAGTCCCTATATAAATTATTTCCCTCACATCCCCAACATTGTACAAGTTGCTTCCATGGCCTTTTCCCAAATGACTGTGCATTATTTTTTATCCAATTGGATATCGGTGGCCACCCACCTATTCCAACTACCTCACATACAGATGCCATCTGGGCAGTGTTTTTATATATTTTCGGGACCTAAACATATGGGGTTGTTTTGAGGCCCTAAACAACAATTTTTGGGCCCGCCACAGTCACATTGTAAGTGGAGTCAGAGTGTGATGAAATAATGTGTATTCCTCGAATATACCTTTCCAAAATTTATGACCCTAAGAAGTTGATGTACCAACTTACCCCAACGGGGCCCACGTGACTTTTAGTGCTTGCTCTCATACAGTTAGGTTTTTGGATGTATAGGGTTTTGACATTCATGTTTGATCTAAAAAGACCTTTGGAGCCTCATTGTACTCATCTTATTGTGAATGAGAACAACAGTCACATCTCTTCTCAAAGATAAGTCGCCACCATTCTAGCAATCTTGTTTTAGTCTGAATTTTCCAATTTCATCACATTTCTTTACTGAATAGAAGTCGAGTTTTACTGTATCTCTGTTATTGTTCATTGTATATTTGTGTTCATAATATATATCTATATTCATTTTGTTCTGCTCATAGAATATAGATCAGTGGTATCAAAGCAGTTTGATCCTTGTCATTCTTAGTGCATGTCCTTGACGAGGTCAGGGTACAAAGAATTGGGTCTCGAACTTGTTTCTCTTGATGACAAAGTATCGTGCATGCCCAAGTGACCTTCCATGGTGAGAGAAAATAAAGATGATGGGAAATGAGTTCCTTTCAAAAACATTCTCGAGGAATATCTCACACAACAAAGGAACGATATGGTGGATAGTTTTGGTGGTCACCAACCTATTCCAACTTTCTCACATACAGATGTCATCTTGGCAGTTTCAATTTTCATCTTGGTATTTTATTCTAGCTTTTTGGGTCCTAAACTTTCGGGGTTGTTTTGAGGCCCTAAACAACATTTTTTGGGCCCTCCACAGTCACACTGTGGATGAAGTTAGAGTGTGACCTCATAATGTGTAGTCCTTAGATAGTCCTTTTCAATGGGCTATCATGTACCTAAAATAGAGATCGTATGCAAAAGTTACGATCTCAGAAGTTGGTGTACCAACTTACCCCAACGAGACCCACATGACTTTTGATTCTTCATCTCCTAGGGTTAGGTTTTTGGATGTCTATGGTTTTGGAATTCATGTTTGATTTAAAAAATCCTTTGGAGCATAATTGTACTCATCGTCTTGCGAATGACCACAACCATCACATCTCTTGTCAGAGATAAGTTGCCACCATTCTAGGAAGTTTGCTTCAATCTGCATTTTAAAGTTTCAATATATTTCTTTATTGAATAGAAGCCAAGTTTTACTATATCTTTGTTATTGTTCATTGTATCTATGTGTTCATAATATAGATCTATATTCATTTCGTTCTGCTCATAAAATTTGGATCAATTGTGCTCATTTTGGGATGATTGACCTTGATGATTTGCCATTTACCATTTTTATCCTTCATCTTGTCATTCTAATCTTTTTGGGAAAATGGCCTTCCTTTTCTCTGCTCATAAACATGCTTTTCTCTCCTTATGGATTCCTACAAAGTTTGAGGGTTATAATATTGTATCTTGTCACTGTAGAAAGAAGGTAACCCACTCAAAAACCTTTGGATTTTGACCTTATCATCCTTTATGAAGTCAGCATACTTCAACAATTCAAATAACCTAATCTCATATTCATCCATTGTCATGTTTCCCAACTTTATTTTAACGAAATCTTTCATATTTATTTCATAGTAGTGCTTGAAAAAATACTTCTCTTGGAAATGTCCTTTGAATTTCCACTATGATATCCTCTTCTCATCAAGGTGCTTGGCTTGCTTAAGTTGATCCCACCATATGTCTGAATTTCCTTTCAAGCGGTAGGTTTCAATTCTAGCTTCTACCCTTGAGGGGTAATCGTGTAGATGGTAATATTTCTTCATTTCCAATAGTGAGGCCTCATCCTCTTCTCCTTTTCTATGTTCACTATTGAAAGTTGGTGGCTTAATTTTTGGGAGTTCACCTTGCAAGATGTTTGCCTCGAGCATTCTTCTTTGCCTCATGATAGGAGACATGCTTGGTATGATCCCTCACCCTGAACTTGAATGACTTCTTGTAGTAGTTGATTACCTTAGAGAATGATGGCATCTTCTCATTCTTCTTGACTTCCTATCATTCCCATGATCATCCCTTTTGATTTGGGATCCAGATGTTGTCGCTTGTCTAGCACTAGCTTCTTGCTTGGTGCCAATGTCTTTGTTAACTTTCCTATACAACATATTGAATCTATAAAGTATCTCTTCCTGAGCTTTCATAATCCTTTCATTATCTTCCCTATATATTTACACTTGTCTATGCAAGATTCTCATAGTTATAGGCTCCCGCTTGCCTCTTGTTCCATTAGACTTTGTCTCATCATTTCCCATGCTGAGATGAAGACCTTAGAACTCCTCCTCATGGATGTAATATCTCTGGGAACCTTCCATAACTCTAGTCCTCATATAAGAACCATTTTTTTTTCTTGTACCTCTAATTCTGAGCCATCGATCTCAAAATGGGTGAAATCTCAGTTGTTGATATGAACTCTATTGACAATCGAAAATTTCCTTTGAACACACACAACACTTTACCAAAAATTCCGACTCTACCATTGGACATCGACCCTTTCCTTTGACAACCAATTTGCAATACATTTCTAGACTGATTGACCCGACCATTGACCATCTGCTATTGGTGAATTTTATTAGCATATGAAACTCCTTGCCAATTTAGTTGACCTGATCATCATCTATCGACCATATATTGGATGAAGTGGAAACTATTATGACGTAGCATGACACGTCATCCTGAGGTGTCAACTTTGCCGATGTGGCATACCATGCCATCCTCATATTTTTTCAAATTTTTGTGGTGAGGAATTTCAAAGAATGTTTTTTTATTATCCATAGTTAGAGGCATTGTAATCGATATTTCAACTCCTAAACTGGATTCATCTTCAGGATGATTGGTCCTAAAGATGAATTCATTTTAGGATTCAAAATGTCGATTACAATGACTTTAACTATGGACAATCTTGAATAATTCTCTGAAAATCCTCCTCTTTTCTTCATCGACCATCAATAATTTCCATTGGATAACAAAAACACCTCACTAAGCTAGATGACTCAATCATTGGTCGTTGATGATCGATGGTTCCTCTTGACGAGCGAACACTTTGATAAAATGGACGACTCTATCATCGGTCATCAATGATTTCCATCGATGACTCAAACACTTCGCCAATTTGGTTGACCCGACCATCGACCATCAACAGATTCCCTTGGATGACTCCAATACTTAGAAAATTTTGACCAAAAATCCAGATGAATTTGGGTCGTTGATCTTCTATTCTGAATGATCTTGATCGTTTGTCAGCTCCAACTTCTAAGCAACCGAAAACAAATCTATATTGTTGATATGTCCCACTTTCCCAACTTTCAAAAATGAATCTCTGTTGTCGATCTATCATAACTTTCCAAACTCTGAAAAGCTTATAAGTTTTTAAATCTATTACAATCAATCTAGGCCATTGATCTCAAAATCAAACATTATCTTGGTCATTGATTCACCAAAATTCGCCCAATTCTACAATGGCCACTAAAACACAAATTTTAGCTTCCAGGTCGAATTCATCTCTAAAACTCCGCAAATCGATGCCATTAAAACTTTATTCAATTGATATGAGGAAAATATGCTCTGAATTTTCTCACAAATTTGGGGATTTCGCTCTAATTTTCTTCGTTATTCCCCAAATTCGTCACAGAACAAAATTTGTAACAACGAATTTGCCCAAATTCACATTGGATCTTGGCCCATACAAGTCCAATGTTTGAACCAAAATATTTGATACCATAATGTAATGTTCCCCAGCCTAGTTGAGGTCCATTATGTTGGAAATACTAAAACAACTGAGAGGAGGGGGGTGAATCAGTTGTTTATATGCTTAAACAATTTTATGCCTTTTAAACAATTATTAAGATTTCTTCATGTGTCATCTACCAACATACAACATATGGACAGTAAGAGTAAAGATCATCAGTCACACATAAAATACACACAGAGACAGATTTTCACGAGGAAACCCATAAAGGGAGAAAACCTCTTCTTCTACGAAATGATAGGCAGTCTTTTGCAGTTCTGTACATCATTTACAATTGAGCACCAACTCAAAGTGAGGCTGCTACCTCTGTTTTACAAGCTGCAACTTGTTTGAGAGCTCCAACTCTCTAATTTCTCTAGCACCCACTAGAAGGAAGCACCAACTCCCTGAAAACTCCAGCACCAACTGGATGGAAGCACCAACTTCCAGTTACA
>ML779027.1:409163-423449 GCA_009831015.1 Picea engelmannii
GCGCCCTAGCTAGTTTATTTCCATTCTGTCTGTAAGCATATTTCAGTCATTTGTTATTAATGAAATGAAGTCTTATTTCCGTTGCATCTCTGTGTTTATGTGTATTTCTGTATTTCATTGTGTTCCTACATAAATCCAGATCAATGATGATTAAATCGAAGAGGCTTTCTCAATTTTTTTACCCATGTATTTGAATTCATGTAAATGTTCTTCTAAAAATAAGCTCAGTTTCTTAGAAGAGTTTGTTGAAAAAATTGAGAATAATCTTGAGGCCTTAGAGGGTCAAATTCAGTCCCAAGCCTTTCACTATCAAAGTTTGCCTTTTGAATATCCTTTTCAACTGCCTTAAATGTCAAGATTGATAATTTTTTTGTGTCTGGAAATGATTTTGAAAATCCACACCTGAAGTAGTATGTGCAAGTAGAAGATACAAATGAATAATCCATGCATGATAACTAGATTGTAGAATGCTTTGGGAATCAACATCCATGATTTTTATGACCCTATAGATGAATATATGGAAGGATTCTTCAATTTAAATTCGCAACCATGTCTCCACTATGAGAAACAAAAGTATTATAGTTTACTCTTGTCATCACATGTTCCCGGGTCAATTTTGTTCAAGCAAAATCAAGTAGTCAATTTATGTGAGAAACTTGATTGGCTTTATTGGAAATATGAAATTATTTCATTCAAAAAAAATTCTTACAACTTAGATTAGGTAGGAGTGTGAATAATCTCAGCATGGCGAGCATCTCTTTCAACAAATTTTCAATTTGTAGTTTTAGTTTGGTTTCGGTTCAGTTGAAGGATAAGTTTGTGGTGAAACAAATCAGGTTTGGTTTTAAATGGGATTGGTTTCAGGTCAGCAAGAGAGCAGGTTATAAGTTACAGTCGGAAAGTTGAGTTTGGGAGAAGCCAAATGGATAGGCACAGGGTCTATGAGTTCTTTGCTACCTCACTGGGAGGATAGCATCCCCATTGTAGCCAACTGTTAGCACCATGATTTTCATATCTATAGTTACAGGTTTGTCTGAAGTTTTCAAAGTCATGCCATGATCTTGGGAATATCAAGGCTTTCCTAGATGAGTCATAGTTAATGTGTCAAGATTTATGAGGTCAGTAATCAAATAAGGAATGACTTGAAATGTCAGTAAAGGGTCTAGCCAAAAGATGGTTTAAAGGGTGTATTGTATTTTTCATAAAACACCATCATAAAAAGAAAAGATTCAAGAGTGTAAATTCCATCATGTTCAATGTGTAATGGTCCACTTTCCTAAGTCTTCAATCACATTAAAAAATGGGAAATTATGTGCTAAGGTCGAGTCATAGGTTAGGGTGAATGTCATGTCAAAAGGTATTATGGTTCATCATCATCATTCATGAGGTTAGAGAAGGAACATTCATGACACTCCATGTCATTTGTACCATTGAAAACTTCAAAAGTGTACCTTCTACGCAAGTTCGTTGCGCAAATCCCTAACTTTCCTTGAAACATCTTGTCACAATGGATAACCACTTCCCTTTTCAAAATTTCATCCCTTATTCATTCGAGCATGAATATTGGCCACCTTTTGTTTTCTCCATCACCTCCAAGACCTACCCATATTCCATAGCCTCTCCAACAAGCTCCAAAGAGCTTTGATACATAAACTCAAGTCACTACACAAACCCTGTGTGTTGATATTCGCTACAAAAACCTTTCACTCTGTTTTTGGGTGTGCATTCTCCATTTGTTTCAATCATTGTTCAAGAGCCTTTATTGGAGCCCATTCCAAGTTAGCCTATGAAACAAATTTTCTTTTCACATAACTAGCTTTCCTTCATTTGAGATAAACCCTATCCATCCTCATTGTTGTCCTAAGTTTCCTGTTGTTGTTCATGTGTTGCGCAGAGGATTGTGTTGTGCACATGCTACAAGGCATGCTGCAGAAATGACTGGTTTAGTGGTCAAATTTAAGATCAATTTCTGACCAACTGAAGAGGAATTTTGAAAATACCAGAGAGTTTGTTTTCAAGGAGAGACAAAATAATAAAAACCTCTCTCATATTTGCAATAAGTGTCATATTTTGGGATATCTGAATGAATCTTTATAGCCCATTTTTCCATATTTAAGGATTTAATGTTTTGGTCATCATCTTTGGGTGCACATCCCAAGATAATGGAGAGGAATTTTAGAAAATTGAGATATTTTTTCTCAAACACAGGTCCATTTACAAAAAACTCTCTCAATTTTGAAAAATATTTTTTTATTTGGAAGACATGATGTCATCTTTGACCCCTATTTTCCTAGTTTGTTGCGCAATCTGTTCTATTTTTGTTGTAGGTTACTGTTGCACAACAGACTTGCTATGCAACTGTGACAGAGCTTCTGGAATGCCTCCAGATCAGAAAGGAAAGGTAGGAAAGAATGATATATCATCTACAACGAATGCCAGATATCAAACATCATGATATGGCTTCAAAAGAGGATTTATCTATTATTATCTTGTAATTAATGAGTCAACTTTGAGTCCTCTTTTTCAACAATTAGTTCATATTTTGTTTCAAAGATATTTGTAAATGTTTCTTAACCTAGGAAGGTTGTTAGGATTCGAATTTGGCATCATAGGAAGATATTTTTTGTATATATTTCATGAAGCTATGAGATCTAAAGGGGGTTCTCTTTTTGGAAAAAGAGGACTATTGTACTGCAGATCAAGACTTGTTTATTCCTTTGAAGTTAATGTAGAAGTTTCCTCTTTTTGAAATTTGATATTCATCATGGTGTTTATGTTCAGTATGTGTTTCTTGTATATCATTTCCATTATTATATTTTTCTGCTAGCATTGTCTGAGAGTAAGTGGTAGGAATTCATCCATGTTTGATGCTCCTTTCACATTGATGATGTTTGTTATGTGTTAATGGTTACTTTTACAAAATTCATCTTCATTTAATGATATGTTTAGTAATTAATCATTGTGTCCTTTCTTCTAAAGATGCATTGGAGATCCATCGACTGATTGATGCCTGTAATGTAGTGGGATTTCTTCTCCTTTCCATCTCTCATTTCATATCATTTATTTGTTGAGAATATCACCTATTTTTCCTCAAATATGCAGAAAGAACTAACCAGTTGTTGACTATAAAACCATTGAAATTCATGCCTTGACTCTATTTCCCAATGGTACCTTTTCCTTGTTTTTCCTACCAACCCTTTAAAAAAAAAACAAAGTTGTCCTATTGCAAAATCTGACCTTTATGCATGTATTGATGAATCCTTTGAGTTATTACCAGTCATTAGACATCTTAGAGAGCCCTCTCTGGTTGTATAGGTCAGAATACAATCTAAATTTGGTTGAAACAGTTACCTTGGGGTTTTCTTTGATTTAGCCCAAAGAAATTTCTAGTGTTAACATTCTGGTGCCGTTTCCGAGGACCAAAAGTTGCATTTTCCCTGGGATAAACGATAAAGTTCAGATCTGATTGTTGATGGTGGATAACAATCGGACATGAAGAGGATGTAAATCATCCACCCAGAGACTCCATTTTTTGTTGTATCCAAATGTCAGAGTATCAATGGCAACTCCACGGTGTGAAGGTTTTAAAGCTTGAAGAAGGTACTAGTGACTCCATTGGATTTGATGAAGAACTCAGAGGTTGCCACAATTGTTTCAAGGTATGCATGTTTGGACTTTTCACAGATTTGTGGTTTTTCAAATTCTTTACCAAACGATGGATATTGTTTAAGGAATGGTCCAAAATTTAATGGTGAAGATTTGAGTTTGACTTTGAAGCATATATCAAATTTTCTCGACTTCACTAAGCTTCTTAGAGTCAAACAAGAAGATGTTTTCCTTAGACTA
Organism: Picea engelmannii; assembly: GCA_009831015.1. Lineage (NCBI taxonomy): Eukaryota > Viridiplantae > Streptophyta > Pinopsida > Pinales > Pinaceae > Picea > Picea engelmannii. The sequence continues at coordinate 413,010 of ML779027.1, forward strand.
TTTTATGTTTCGTTCCAAGGAAAGTGTAAAGTTTGGGCTGAAGGTTTGTCTGTTAGGTCTATTAAATATATAACATATTTTGTGGTTGCCTTCTTGGAAACATGGATGGAAAAACCAGAGTTAGTAGAAAATCATGTTTTTGTTGAGGGTTTTAAAGAATATTTTGACATGTTTGATGATGATCAAATCGAAGAGGATTTCTCAAATTTTTTACCTATTTATTTGAAGTCATGTAAATGTTCTTCTAAATATAAGGTCAGTTCCATAGAAGAGTTTGTTGAAAAACTTTAGAATGATATTGAGACCTTAGAGGGTCAAATTCAGTCCCAAGACTTTCACTATCAAAGCTTGTCTTTTGAAGATCCTTTTCAACTACCTTTAGATGTCAAGATTGATAAATGTTTTGTGTTTGTAAATGATTTTGACAATCCACACCTGAAGCAGTATGTGCAAGTAGAAGATACACATGAATAGTCAATGCATGATAACCAGATTGTATAATGCTTTGGGAATCAACGAAACATCCATGATTTTTATGACCCTATAGATGAATATATGGAAGTATTATTCAATTTAAATTCATAACCATGTCTATACTATGATAAAAAAAAGTGGTATAAGTTACCCTTATCATCACATGTTCCAGGGTCAATTTTGTTCAAGCACAATCAAGTAGTTAATTTATGTGAGAAGATAATTGATTGGCTTTATTGGAAATCTGAAATTACTTGATTCAACAAAAAAATTTACAGCTTAGAGTAGGTACGAGTGTGAATAAGCTCAACATGGCGAGCATCTCTTTCAACATTTTTTTAGTTTGTAGTTTCAGTTTGGTTTGGTTCAATTGCAAAATAAGTTTGTCGCAGAACATATCAGGTTTGGATTTCAATGGGATTGGTTTCAGGCCAGCAAGAGAGTAGGTTATAAGTTACAGTTGGAAATTTGAGTTTGGGAGAAACCCAATGGATAGGCACAGGGTCTATAGTTCTTTGCTACCTCACTGGGAGGATAGCATCCACATTGGAGCTAGTTGTTAAAACCATGATTTTCATATCTAGAGTTAGAGGTTTGTCCAAAGTTTTCAAAGTCATGCCATGATCTTGGTAAAATCAAGGTATTCCTAGATGAGTCATAGTTAGTGTGTCAAGTTTTATGAGGTCAATAATCAAATAAAAAATGACTTGAAATGTCAGTAAGGGGTCTATCCATAATATAGTTTAAAGGGTGTATTGTCTTTTTCATAAAACAACATCATAAAAAGAAAAAATTCAACTGTAAAGTCCATCATGTTCAATGTGTAATGGTCCACTTTCCTAAGTCTTGAATCACATTAAAAAGTGGGAAATTATGTGTTAAGGTCGAGTCATAGGTTAGTGTGAATATCATGTCAAAAGGTATTATGGTTCATCATCACCTTTCATGAGGTCATAGAAGGAACAATCATGACACTCCATGTCATTTGTACTCTTGAAAACTTCAAAAGTGTACCCGGTGTGCAAGTTCATTGTGCAAATCCATAACTTGCCTTGAAACGTATTGTCACTATGGATAACCACTTCCATTTTCAAAATTATTCCCTTATCCATTCAAGCATGAATATTAGCCACCTTTTATATTCCTCCATCACCTCCAAGACCTATGCATTGTCCATAGCCTCTCCAACAAGCTCTAATGCTCTCTACTACATAAACTCCAGTCGCTACACAAACCCTATGTGTTTATATTCTCTATGTAAACCTTTCACTCTATTTTTTGGTGCACATTCTCCATTTGTTTCAATCACTATTCAAGAGCCTTTCTTCGAGCCCATTGCAAGTTATCCTCTTAAACGAATTTTCTTTTCACATAACCAATGTTCCTTCATTTGAGTTAAACCCTAGCCATACTCGTTTTTGCATCGAGTTTCTTGTTGATGTTCGTTGCTACGTCTTGTTTCCTGTTGTTTTTTGTGTGTTGCACAACAGATTTTTCTGTGCAGAGGATTGTGTTGTGAACAGGGTACAGGGCGCGTTGCGTAAATGACTGGTTTAGTGGTCAACTTCAAGATCAATTGATGACCAACTAGAAAGGAATTTTGAAATTCCCATATAGGTTTTTGTCAAGGACAAACCAGATAATAAAAACCTCTCTTAGATTTGCAACAAGTGTCATATTTTGGGATATTCAAATGAATATTTATTTCCCATTTTTTCCATATTTAAGCATTTATTGTTTTGGTCATCATCTTTGGGCATAGATCCCAAGAGACGGGAGATGAATTTTAGAAAACTGAGAGAGGTTTTTATCAAGAATAGGTTCATCTACAAAACCCTCTCTCAATGTTGAAAATATATTTTTATTCGGGAGATATGATGTCATATTTGACCCGTATTTGCCCAGTCTTCTGCGCAATCTCCTGCATTTGTTTTGTAGGTTATTGTTGTGCAATAGACTTGTTGTGCAACTGTGACAGAGCTTCTGGAATTCCTCCAGATCAGAAAGGAAAAGTAGGAAAGCGTGAAATATCATCTACAATGAATGATAGAGGTCAAAGATCATCTATATATGGCTTCAAAAGAGAATTTATCTATTATTATCTTGTAATTAATGAGTCAATTTTGAATCCTCGTTTTCAACAATTAGTTCATATTTTGTTGCCAAGAGATTTGTAATTGTTTGTTAGCCTAGGAAGGTTGTTAGGATTCGAATTTGGAGATATTTTTTGTATATATTTCATGAAGCTATGAGAGCTAAAGGGGGGACTCTTTTTGGAAAAAGAGGACTATTGTACTGTAGATCAAGGCTTGTTTATTCCTTTGAAGTTAATGTAGAAGTTTCCTCTTTCTAAAATTTGAGATTCATCACAGTGTTTATGTTCAGTATGTGTTTTTTGTGTATCATTTCCATGATTATTTTTTTCTGCAAGCATTGTCTGAGAGTAAGTGGTAGGAATCATTCCATGTTTGATGCTCCTTTCACACTAATGATTCTTGTTATGTGTTAATAGTTACTTTTACAAAAATCATCTGCATTTGATGCTTTGATTAGTAATTAATATTTGTGTCCTTTATTCTAAAGTTTCACTGGAGATTCATCCATTGATTGATGCCTATAGTGTAGTGGGCTATCTTCTCCTTTCCATTTCTCATTTCATATCATCTATTTGAGGAGCATAACACCCATTTTCCCTCAAATCTGCAGAAAGAAACCAACCAGTTGTTGACTGTAAAAACATTGAAATTCAGGCCTTGACTCCATTGCCCAATGGTACCTTTTCCTTATTTTCCCACCAACCCTTTTAAAACAAAAACAAAGTTGTCCTATTGCATAATATGACCTCTATGCATGTATTGATGAATCCTTTGAGTTATTACCAGTCATTAGACATCTGAGAGAGACCTCTTTGGTTTTATAGGTTAGAATACAATCTAAAGTTGGTTGAAACAATTACTTTGGGGTTTTCTTTGATACAACCCAAAGAAATTTCTGAGTGTTAACACATCCCATTCATTTTATTAGAGTCTCTTTGGCACATGTAACCAAGAATATTTGTATTGGGAAACTCAAGGGAGCTCACTACTAGTAAAAGTACAAGGTAAAAAAACAACAAACACTTGTTGTTATAGTGAAACTCACATAGGAGTTCACGCTTTAGGCATGACAACCTGGCTCTTCAATATTTTTCTCCAAAAACGCTCCATCATGCTCCAGAATTCACCCTCCATGGTTTCTACAGCTTCCAAGATCTTCTTTTTGTCTCTCTGCTTGGTTTTCATGCAAAACATGACTGTCTAAAATTTTTGTAACTTCCTATATGAATAACTATGGGATGTGACTTCTCACATCCACCCTCTTACATGCATTCAATGATTGGCTTTGGAGACACTCAATCAGAAATTAGAAGGTTCATATACCAATAGTAATTTTAAGAAGTGGGTTGAATTAATGGACATGGGTAATTTCCCCTTGGACCCCTCTTAGACATTCTCTTAGACCCTCCCCTCTCTTGTGGATTCATTCATCCCCCATCTCTATCTATGTTCCGCAACAACTAGCATCATATTTTATTATTAAAATTCAGAAATAAAATTCACATATACATCGCTTGGTCGTTGCCACACATTATATCTACTTTAAACATTAATTAAACCGAGGATTATAACGAGGATTTTACAATTCTAAAATCAAACCTCAACATTGTGTTGTTCATGTTGTCTATGAGCATCTAGAGATGCATTGTAGATCCCCCCCACCAATCCCACAAGAAGAAAATTTCTTTCAATTGGCATTGGCAATTTATGAGGTTGAAAAAACACAACAGGGATCACTTAATAAAATGTTAAAAACATGCACATTCATGGATTTGTAAAAAGTACCCACATTTTTATAATTTACCATGAAGAGGCACAATTCCTAATAGAGAGTGCTAGCTTGTAGGAAGAGCTACAACAAAGGGGGTTTGGCACACTTCCCTAGGAGAGGGATTGTCACACAACCCAATAAGTATTTGCAACATTGTTCTATAGTTCATACAACAGTAATAAAAGGGGCCATACAACTGTGTAAGTTGGTCATATAATAAAGTGGGTGCACATAAATCGAGGCTGAGTGTTTACAACAGATGGGCATGATTTCCTATGCAGATTTGTTGAGTATTTATGTTATGTACAACACTGTTTCTTTTGGCACAATTTTCTATGTATATTAGTGATTGTTTGTGGATTTTTTACTGGTTGTCATGGGCCATACATGCCATACAGTCATGGATTGCTTCCCTAGATACAGTCTGGGATTGTTTGTATAGAAAATTATATTGTTGAAAAGGAGATACAATTAGTGTTTTATGTTGATACTCTTTGTTGTTGTAAAAGTTTTGATTTTCCTAGAGCTGAATAAAGTACTCTTTCACCTCAAATTTATCCTCTTTTCCTGAGTTATTCTTCATGGAGTTTTTCCTAGATTTTTGGTGCCAAATGTGTGAATTTTCCTATTGTTTATGAGTATTTTGTTGCTGTATATATTTCAGATTTCTTAATTATGTGTGTTTCAGCTCATAGTCCAATATTTGCATGTTGTCATATTGCTAGATTGGTGTATAACTATAGGAGGATGAAACTTGTTATTGACTAAGTGTGGACTGATATATTTTAATATGGTATAAGATCTATGGATCTGAATTTCAATGGGTAGCTTTGGCACTTGGGACAACAAGTGATTTGGTTGGACATTTGCTTGAAGATAGGATAAGAGGTTCTTTATTAGGTGGACAAAGATGACTTCCAACACCAGTTTTGAAGATAGGTTGGAGGGGATCTCCAACTACCTATAGGAGAAGTATAGAAACACAAGTGTTATCAAGGACAACAAGTTGTGGTTGTTTGCGAACACCATTGTGTCAATACCTGCGTCAAATCCCATATCTTTGGATGTCCATGAAGAGAAGGAAGCCAAGACTCAGAGAATTATCTTGGATGGAGTTAAAGACCACCTTATTTCACACTTGTTTAATAAGAAGACAACAAAAGAGATGTGGGATGCACTGAAATTTTTTTATGAGGCAAAGAACGAGAACCAAAAATTGGCTCTTCAGGACAAGCTCCATAGTGCTAGGATAGCCAAGGGAGAGAGAGTGGCCACCTACCTCACCTAGGTTGCATATGTGAAGGACAAATTGGTAGTCATTGGAGAAGTTATTCTTGACTCATATTCAGTGTGTATAGCCCTCAAAGTATTCACCAAAGAGTGGGAGGTTTTCATGAAGTGTGTGGTGGGGAGAGAGAAGCTTTCTAACTAGAGCAGATTGTGGGATGACTTTACATAGGAGGAGATCCAAGAAGGGTCTTATGAAAAGGAAGTGGATGGTGCAGACGAAAAAAATGTTGCTCTTGTGGGAAATAACAATGAGAAGAAGAAGGAAATCAGAAAGGTGAGATGATTTGCATGTCACAAGATTGGCCACTATGTTATTCAGTGTCCGAACAAGAATAAGAAGAAGAAAAATTTAGAGGTGCCAACATCAATAGAGATTGTAGAGTTTGTTGAGATATATGAGAGGGAGTACTCTCTCATGACTGGTCCTGTGGGAAATGAGTGCCTAGTGTTCGAGGACATTGAGTTGTGGTACTTCATGGCCAGTGGAGCTTCTCAGCACATGACAGGGATGAGGTTGTTTTTCCTCCTCAAACTGCAATGTGAATTATGGAGCCGACCCACAACTTGCAATAAAGGGGGTTGGAACGGTTAGATTCCAACTAGAGTTAGGAGGTTTTCTGGACGTTTTCGAGGTATCGTGTATTCCAGAGTTGACTGTTAACTTACTCTCAATGTCAGCTTTGGATGAGAGTGGATTTGGAGTTGTCTTCTATGTTGGACATGTGTTTTTATATCCTATGGGAGAAACTACTAACACAACAATGATGTTTGGTGTCAAGTATGAGGGGATGTATGGTTTATTAGGTCGACCTATGTTGGGGTCCAGTGGATTTCTGGATTCATATTTTTTTTCGGATTGTGGGTAGGTTGCATGGGAGAGAGAGTTGATACCAGGTACTCAGTCCTCTTTCGATACTCTGAGAGGACTTAGTAGGTATGATTCGACACAGATGGATGCTCATGAGAGTGTGTAGTCTCCTAGGAGCATGTATTAATTTTATGGAACAACAGAGGTAGCAGTAGATGCTTCCAGTGTAGTGAGAGTAGTGGCTTCCTGTTTAGAGGGAGCATCGAATTCTAGTACAGGGGGAGTAGCTATGGATGTTGATGATTTGGAGACAGATTCTGGTGGTGATACTAGAAGTGTATCTCTCACTAAGAGGGAGTGTTAGAATTGGTAGCTCGAAGGTACTTATGCATCGACGATGCTCAACATGTGGAAGTGATCGAGCACACTTTCTCCCTAGTGACTTTATAATGAGATTTTATAAAGTAACTTTATAAAGTGATTTTATAAAGTTGAGTCTTTTAATTTTTAAATGTAAAAGTGACTTTATGATGTTATGGGTCACTTTAGTGACTTAAGTGGCCTCAATGAATTATTAAGTCATGATCGTTGATATCATGAGGGAAATTTCTAATCTTAACTGTCAATCTCATTGGAAGGCCAAGGGTTAGGGAAGTTACATTTAGAAAATGCTTAAAGGTAGCTCATGAGGGAGAGAGGGAGTGAACTTTTTGAGGAGACTTAGTGGGGAGGTGAAGAGGCATGATTCTCAATAGAGAGTTCTAGCTTGGAGGAAGAGATACAACAAAGGGGGTTTGGCACACATCCCTAGGAGAGGGATTGTTACATAACCCAATAATTATTTGCAACATTGTTCTACAGTCTGTACAACAGTAATAAAAGGGGTCGTACAATTGTGTAAGTTAGTCATACAACAAAGGAGGTACACAAAAGTTGAGTCTGAGTGTTTACAATAGGTGGGCATGATTTCCTATAAATATTTGCTTAGTATTTCTGTTATGTACAACATTGTTTCTTTTGGCACGATTTTCTATGCAGATTAGTGACTGTTTGTGGAGTTTTTGCTAGTTGTCCTGGGTTGTACAATCATGGATTTCTTCTCTAGATATAGTATGGGACTGTCTCTATAGAAAATTAATTTGTTGAAAAGGAGATACAGTCTTTGTTTTATGTTGATACTCTTTGTTGTTGTAAAAGTTCTTATTTTCTTAGAGTTGAATAAAGTACTCTTTCTCCTCAAATCTGTCCTCTTTTCCTAAGTTATTATTCATGGGGTTTTGTTCAGATTTTTGCTGCCAAATGTGTAAATTTGCCTACTTTTTATGAGTATTTTGTTGTTGTATATATATCAGATTGCTTAGTTATGTGTGTTTCAAATCATAGTCCAATATTTGTGTGTTGTCATATTGCTAGATTGGTGTACAACTATAGGAGGTTGAAACCTATTATTGACTAAGTGTGGACTGATATAATTTTAACAGGTGGTTGGGTGGGCACAATAATATTGGTGTCTTCAGAGAGTAGGTTGGTTCTTGCAAGGGATTTGAAGCTTCCTTTGAGTTGATGCTCATAAAAATAAGGGGTTGGAGCCTCCTTCCAATTGGTGTTGGAGTGTAATATCCCTAGGCCGAACCAAATTGTAAATGTAAATACAAATGTACTTAAGTTGGTGAGATATTTGATATCATTTTTGTATGCATCTTTCATGGCATAGTGCGTTCATGTACTGTGAAATAAAATGAGGAAGTGTGCATATTCGAGGATACCATGTGCAACATCTTAAGTCCACGCGATATTAAGGCCAACAATCCTTTGTGTATATGCTATGTTTATAGGTTGGTGAGCCAGCTTTGTGATAATTAGGCCAGCGAGCCTAGATGTTAAAGGCAAGTGCGCCTATTTTTGTATATGTCTCATAATTAATATAAAATACATCGTTGCGCATAGACCGACCATGATAAGAGAGTACGGGGGACTAAACTCCACTAGTTAGGGAAAAGGAGGGATAAAAGTTAAGGAAAAGGGCTAAGCTAGGGAGCTTAAGCCAAAAAGGAATATTATATTAAAATTTCTTAAATCATAAAGTATGGATAATTATTTTATGCTAAGTTCTAAAGATGGGGACAAGTGGGCCAAAGTAGCTCCCAACATGACAAGTTTCAAGTTGGGGACATGCATACATATTGTTTGGACTTATTTCATTTCCCATCATTCATCCATGATTCCTACCATCATTCAGTCATCCAGAAAATCATTCATGAGAATTGACACACCCGTTGAGCTATCCTTTATACCTTCATCATTGTATATGAACCTGTATCCATAGCCATACTTGTTTGTGTAGCTAATTAGCTTGGGATATGGACTGAAGAAGCGGGTTGTTAGGCCCATAGGATATTGAAGAGGCAAATTGTCAAGCCCGTGAGCAATTCCTCTCTAGGTGAGAGAATTGTTGGGAATTGATTTCCTAAAGGTGCTAAACTATAGCTACAGGGATCTGAGACTTCATGTCTGGCCTGTTGCTGAAGCCCAAAAAGGAAGTGGGGCAGCCGAAGGACTGTTGAGCAGAGAAGGGGCACACTTCTTGGGGTGGGACAGGCATGTAGGGAATGAGGGACTATAGGCTATTAGTTGAGTGAGCACCTGTGACAGAGTCTTTCATGTTGTCTATGAACCATTAGCTTGGTTAGGAATCCCTTTACCCGGGTGGAGTTTAGTCCCAGCTCGAGGGTGACCCACTGCTGAGAGTGATGAGCAGTGTGGTCTAAGGCTGGCAGGTTCGTGGAAGGTCTGAATGCAGTTGGTGATATTATTACCAAGATAATTTTCAAATGTGTGATAAATTTACATGTTGCATTGTTATTTACGTGTTTATTTTATGGTTTTATTCTATGTTTGGTTATAATTGTCTTTATATGTATGGGTAATGCCTATATATGTTGCATGTATATGGTTACTGTTATTTCAGTATGAATCCATGCATTTACATAATGTATTTGTCCGTTTACATTTTATATGTATGTTTTTACAAGAGCTCTATGTGTATATATTTTAATTGCACGTAGTTCGGAAAATTCATGTGGCATAGCTTAGTTGGTTGTTGGGTATGTTACAATATCTTTCACAGAGAGAACGAAAGTGTTATCCCATGTATCGTGGCTCGGCCTGGGTGGCCAGGGACATTACATGGAGAATTCAGGGAGTTGGAGCTTCCTTTAGGTTGGAGCATGTAAACTAGGGGGTTGGAGCCTCCTTCCAGTTGGTGCTAGAGAATTTAGGGAGTTGTATATTCCTCCAGGTTGGATGATCTGAAAATGATAAAGACTTGTATCTTGAAAATATTTGCAAGTTTTAATTCAAGTGTTCTTATGAAAATGGATCAATTTTGCAAACACAACTTTTATAGAAATTACACATTCAAGATGCATTTAATCAACAACAAATAATAGTGAATAGAAAACACATAACACAACAAATGATAAAGGATTTCACCCCTCTCTTGGGCTACATCTCCTGGTCCAGCTTCCAATGGATCTTTTGTATTATTTGATCAAAGTGCTAAAATATGTTCTTTACAATGCTCAAAATGCCAAATAGATGGCTCCAATGGCTTCAGAACGTCCAAAAACCCCTATCTGGGCTTTTTCGACACCTCGTTTGGCCAAAAATTGAAGAAGATAGGCTTCCTGGAAGTTCCCCTTCAAAATTGTTGTCTCTGGATCATCAAAATGCACCTCTGTCTCCTCAACGTAGCCCCAACGCACATATTTGTGTTAAAACCTAGCACCGGGCTCAACCGCAAAATGGTGCGAACTGTAGGACGGTTAGGGCGCCCCCATCTCGTAACCACCAAAACCGTGGACATATGGGTCCATGTGACCGCGCGCAAATACAAAAAGGGCCAAGGTTTTAAACCATATGGTAATGGGGTCATAAGGCATGTGCACCGGTGGTTACATGGCAAATATATATGACCGAGGGCCGGGGCTAAGCCCCGGCCC
>ML779027.1:427627-458131 GCA_009831015.1 Picea engelmannii
TCTTCATGAGCCATACTTGGTGAATGCCTCCTTGAATCTTGAGGTGATGATATAATCTTTCTTCTTGAAGGATGAGAACTTGGCTCTACAATTTGACCTTCTCCTCTTGTGAGTTTCAACCTTGTGAGCATCAGAAAACAAAACACTTGCCAATAATCAAGTCTTCAAAAACCTAAGCTTTGATAGCAACTTGATCTGAAAATGATAAAGACTTGTATTCTTGAAAATATTTGCAAGTTTTAATTCAAGTGTTCTTATGCAAATGGATCAATTTTGAAAACACAACTTTTATAGAAATTACACATTCAAGATGCATTTAATCAGCAACAAATAACAGTGAACAGAAAACACATAACACAACAAATGATAAAGGAGTTCACCCCTCTCTTGGGCTACATCTCCTGGTCCAACTTCCAATGGATCTTTTGTATTATTTTCTCAAAGTGATAAAAATATGTTCTTTACAATGCTCAAATGCCAAATAGATGGCTCCAATGGCTTCAGAACGTCCAAAAACCCCTAGCTGGGCTTTTTTGACACCTCGTTTGGCCAAAAATTGAAGAAGATAGGCTTCCTGGCAGTTCCCCTTCAAACTTGTTGTCTCTAGATCACCAAAATTCACCTCTATCTCCTCAACCTAGCCCCGACGCACATATTTGTGTTAAAACCTAGCACCGGGCGCAACCACAAAATGGTGCGAACTGTAGGACGGTTAGGGCATGCCCAGCCCCTAACCACCAAAACCATGGACATATGGGTCCATGTGACCGTGCGCAAATACAAAAAGGGCCAAGGTTTTAAACCATATGGTAATGGGGTCGTAAGGTGCGCGCGTCGGTGGTTACATGGAAAATATATATGACCGGGGGCTGGGGCTAAGCCCCGGCCCAGACCGCGCCCCCATTTCAAAACTATTGCAATTCAAATAATTTTTTTAACATATATATATTAAGAACCAAAGGTGGGCGCGCCAATTGGATGGCCCTTCCCAAAGCTCTTCGCCTTGCCCCGGAGGTCGTGAGGTCGAGTCCTGTCGACTACCAAAGTTTTATACCACTGTCCATGTGACACGTGGCGACCATTGATTGGGCCACGTGTCACCATTCCATTCACCGCAAACATGTCACGTGTTGAACACCAATTTGTCCACACGACTGCCAACCAACACCTGCCATGTGTCATACGGCCCTACCACGTCAGCATCCGTACGGACTGTATGGACTACACAGTCAACACACATTTTTTTTGCATGTTTGACGATTTGAACAGAATGCGATATCTCTCTCATCCGACGTTCGTTTGAACCCAAATGAATTGCGTTGGGTTCGTGACGATGATGCCTATGCGCCCGTTCGATTTGAAGCAATTCTGAGAACTTTGAATTTTGAGCAAAATTTGATCCCCTGGATCATTGGAGCCTATAAATAGGAGGTTGGTTCCTCCTTCTAGTTGGTGCTGGAGAATATTGGAATTTGGTGCTTCTTGTGGATGTAATATTCAAGATATATATGAAAAAGAATTATGTGGTTTTCTCCCATTTGAGTTTCCACATAAAACTCTTTTTTACAATGTATTTGTGGTTATATGTTAATTATATATTGAATGCAATCATAAGTGATCAATTGTTGATAACTTAATGTTTACATGTTATGGTTGAAAATGGTAAAAAGTGCCAAATATTGATTCACACCCCTCTTTTAGTATTGGTGAATATTCCAACAATGTTAAGTCTCACTCACCTAAATCCCTCACTGGAAATTGAAATAAATTTAAAATGCAAGTGGTTTGATATGGAATCCCTCCTATCAAACCACTTGAACTCTCTCTTAGTTGCTTTGAAAATCGAAGGGGTATTTTGAGAATCCTATTGTAAACAATATTCTCTATTTTCAATCCTAAATTGTATGAGGATTATGCATACACAAGTATATGTTGTATTGCTACACCCTCTTTGAAATGAAGAAACAATGATCCTATTGCTTAAATTATATGTGATATTGCCAACATGTTGATGGATATTTGTAGGATTTACAAAATATACCTTTGTAGTATTTGTAGGAATGACAAACTCATGTTGTGGTTTTACATATTAATTTTTTACATGCAACAATTATGATTAAATTAGACTTGTAACCATTCAACATGTTTGACCTACTTTGTTTTCAAACACGTGGAGTTATTACATCCCTAAAATCTCTCTATCTCTCCCTAATTTTCTTTCCTTGCAATTTAATAGGGATTTATTGCTTCAATATTGAAACATTCCTTTGGTTAAGTGGTTTATTTAGTATTGAAACTTTAACTATTTATTGTTTTTTTATTAAGTGGTTTAATGTTTTTTTTAATCTGGAAAAATAGATAACTAGGGTGGGCTTGTACGCGCATGAAATGAGGTCGATTCTAACCGCTACCACTATAACCTTCAACGTACACATGCTTCCCCACACATGGCACATAAGGTAAGTCGATTTTTAAACTAGAGACCTTCACATAAGGAGTGCCTTAACTATGCACTTTATTGGCAACTGATCTACACCCTGAGGGTATTAAGTGGTTTAATGTTGAAGGATATTGTGTAGAGTTTTGAATTGTATTTATTGTTGCATTGTAACAGAAAAATGACATTATAGAGTATAAATAAATCCATATAGTATTGAGGCTAAATAAGGTTCTAAGATCAGGGAGGAAGAAACATTTGGAGAGGATGGAAGAATAGGATCAAGTTTGTTTTGTACATTTTCATGAAAATTTATACAATTTTTTGCAATTGACACAAATACAAAATTTGTACATAGGTAATTCCTAGACTTCTTCCCCCCTCTTTTACCAACACCTACCAAGCTATGACCTCACCCAAATATCTATAAATTAAATAATTCTCCCTTTACTCCTATCCATTATAATTTTTTAACCTTGATTGATTGGAATACCATATTACTTTCCCTATTTCTCAAAATGATGGGTGGGAAACCCTCACACTTAAACCTCATCTTCATGGTACACCTAGTTGGGGTGAAAATGTCACGAGATCACACTCAAATTACATTTTGGCAATATGATGGGTGGGAAACCCTCACACTTAAACCTCATCTTCATGGTACACCTAGTTGGGGTGAAAATGTCATGAGATCACACTCAAATTACATTTTGGCAATTCCTAAACCTAAAAAGGTTTATATTGATCCTCCTCTTATCGAATTTATCCCTACACCCCCTCATATTAAGGATGCTACTCTAGTTAGAGTTATTTCACATGAAAAAATTCAATCAACTACTTTGAATGGAGTCCCAAAAGTTATTGTCCATGATGATATTCTTTACCTCTTTAAGACAACTCTTAAAGTCTTGGCATAATGTCATATGATCCTTTTATTCTAAACCTTAAGAAAATTAAAGACTCAAATTATTCTCATTTACATTCTCATATAGTCAACCTTTTTGGGAAAAAAGTGAATCAAATTATTATTTTAGGGCGTGCACCACCAAGTATGTTTTAAACAATGAGATATGCAAGGGGTAAATACTTGAATGAAAAACCTCCATGCTCTTCCTGTACATAACCAAATTCTCCTCCTTCCCATGCTTAGGTGGATGTTGACCCCTAAAGGCATCAACTAAAAACCTATCACTCTTAATAATAACATTTAACAACAGACAAGGAGAGACCATTAACAATATCTAGGTCCATTTTATTCATAAATTAACCTATTACATAAATTAATTATCACAACAACCTCCCTTCAACTACATAAAATCACTAATTCAGAAATTTTGTAACCCCTAACTAACTTAATAATTGACCAAGATATAATGATAAATAAAATACATATAATCAAGTGTAATTAGGGTCCAAAATTATATTAACCCCTGAAGGCATCATATGAAACCCATCACCATTAATCCAACATTAATCATAATTAATCATAATTTTTGACAATAAAAACAACACTAAACAATGAGAGGCCATAAAAAAGATCCATATTTGTTTTATTCAAAAACAAACCCTAACTATTTCATAAAGAAACTACTACAATGGCCTCCTTTTTCCATGGAAGGGGGAGGGAGTGGCTTCCCTCAATATGCTAAACTCTCATGTTCTCAATCTTATTTGATATAATAACCCAAAAATACCATTACTAAGGATGAACATGAAAACTCATAAATTAATCACTAACATCCAAACCCTAAAAAATTATTTAGTTTTCAATGAGCCATGTCATACCCCAGTAATACTCACTAGTGTATACAATATTAATATATGTTAGTATAACCTCCTAACTACCTATAAGCACTAAATCATAAAGTTTCTAACCCCCAACTAACTCAATAAATGACCAAGAGATAATGAGTAATATAAAAAAAATATTTATGTGCACAACTCAACTCAAGGTGACAATGAACATACAAAACACACACACACATCCTCTTGCAACTCTCAATTCACTAATTCTAGTTGATCTACAACCTCCTCAAACTATTTCAACTTGATAGAGTAGATACATGACATCACTAACAAATGAACCCGTCTAAGATAATCTAACCAAATTCCTACCAAACCATGAACACTACATCTCTCCTCATCGAAATAATGTTATCCTCTCATAGGAATCTAACATTGTGGCTATTATGGATTCATCCTACCATATGAATAATCATGTATCCACATCATTGATCTACAACCTACTCATCTCCTGATCTACTCCACCACAACTCAACTCTATCATCCATAACCTTTCAAGTCGTCTCATGTTAGTGAGCCCTCACACTTTAAGCTACCTACGCCTAAGATCATCAAACTCCTACATTATCAAGTAGGAGTGAGCCCTTGCGCTCCAAGCCATCGAACTCATGCTAGAAGGAATTCAACATGACATGGAATTGGTGCACTCTTGCATAATCTCTCTCATTTCTAACTCAGCCTGATAGAGTTTATTGTTCTGAAACTTTCTCATACACATGCAACCTACAATGTTGCTCACATCCTCAAACAAAATTGAAATCATCCCATTGGATCACCACAGTTTTCCAAATGTGTCTAGAACCCTATCTACTTAAAAGTTGATGTACTTCTAAAAAACTCTTATTCACCATTTTTATCCATATCTTCCAAACTCAAGAAACTCATAAAAAATGATGGCATAACCATTAGGGTGATCGACCTTGATGTTTACACTCCTAAGGAACTATCCCAAGTTGAAACTCAATTGAAAAGAATCTACAACAAACACAAGGTACACTAAAACCATGGTGTAGTCTCTTACCACTAGGAAATCACCTTGTGTTTCCTAATTGAGCGATAGAGTTTGAACTCGCCAATAATATTTCATACAACCTAAGAACATGAAGATAAAATAACTTAGATGTAAGTCCTAGTTGTTTGTCACTAGCCATAAAAACAAAGAAATTGCATTAATCCCCAAACATGGTCCTAATTTTTCATCTCAATGTTGGAGAAACTATAAACAAGTGATAAAAGTTCACTAAAAACCTGAACTTTGGGTCATCCCATCTTGTAGAAATGATAGTGGAGAATTCCTCATTCTTTTTGTCATGAAGGTTTTACAATAGTATAATTAATGAGTCTAGACTCAATATATATCTTACAAGCCCACCATCGCAAGGTTGGTCATCAACTAGTAATTTCCAAATTAGGAGGTGATGTGACTCCCTAATAACTCACTAATCAGTGGAATACAACACATCCATCACTACATCATTGTTTCATTGATTTTTCATGAGAACTCAACCCAAACATGTATAGCAAAATATATAAGATAAACACAAAGTCAATATCATCAAAGGTATAGTAAATCTAAAATTGGGGCTAATAATGAGAAGGTTGGTTCAAAATGCAACCACTTGTAAGAAAGACACGACCATACAAAAATGAAACCCCACTCCTAGATAGAAACACAACTCTCCAACCATCCTCAAAAGAATAAGTAAGCTAAGTGCTCCAAGGGATAAACAAAGCATAGAAGAACACTTCTTGAAGCAAAGTTTCAACTTGACATAGAGTGGAAACAACTCTTAATGAGGAAAGGTATAACCCAATAATCCATTACACATACCAGCTACTTGAAAAATTCTGAACATATTCTTAAACACAACTCTCCAACCATCCTCAAAAGAATAAGTAAGCCAATTGTTGCAAGGGATAAACAAAGAATAAAAGAACACTTCTTGAAGCAAAGTCTCAACTTGAGATAGAGTGGGAACAAATATAAATGAGGAAAGGTACAACCCAAATGCAGTTCTACTAATTTCGTATTTCACCAATCCTTAATTTGGTGTGTATAGAAAATACAAACATATTAATCTTTAATTTGGTGTGTATAGAAGATACAAACATATCAATCTTTATTGTAACTAGAGAATGGAGCTTTATGATTATCCAACACGTAGCCATCAATATCATTATATCCATGGTACGCAGAAATCGTCACAATTTTTCAATACATCACCATCTCCTGATAATCAACACTATATTACAAGATTTGACAACATGCAACACCGATGAGATCCATAATCCACCTGTAAAATCGGTTCTACCATCGAAACCACATTAGAGTCCTCGACAACCAACACCATAGCCCAATATTATCATCCCAAAAAGCATTTTAAAACCAAAAATAAACTTAAAACTCAACAATTTGCACCTTACCTTTGAAAATTCACAAATCTGAAAGATGTATCACTCACCATAGATATATGTTCTGAAGTGCAGTAATTAATCCACCACCAATCGAAAGTTGCTCAACCTGATGGTCTCTTATTCATAATGCTACTACCACCAACCTATGAAGGAAAGATGCAAATCACATCCAATATATTGATTCCAAAGACATCAATTGAAAACCCATCACAATTACTCCAACATTTATAATAATATTTTAACAATAAACACAATTCATCACCAAAATCCAGATCCATTTTATTCCAAACAAAGTTTCACTATCACATAAATCAACTACTAAAAGTCATCAACGGAATCTAGATCCATTTTATTCATAAACAAGCTTTCACTATCACATCACACAACTAATACAATGACCTACATTACCTATGGTTAGAACTCTCATGTGTTAAATCCCAGACTATACAATATCCCAGCAATATCTTTATAAAGATTGAACATGAAAACCTAAAAATCAATCATTGATGTCAAAACTTTAAAAATCCACATAAAATTCAAAAAATCTCATCATACCCCACTAAAGTTTGTATATAAAAATATGTTGACATCATCTCCCAACTACATAAAATCATTAAATCACAAAGTCTCCGACCTCCAACTAATTCAATGAATGGATAAGACATAATGAGTAACACAACAAATACAATCAAGTACAATTAGGGCCAAATAGTGGAAATTTTATTTTTAAATATGTTATGAAGTTGGACTTTGAACTTCTAAATCATGTTTCCAGTAGAGAATTAGTAAATAGGATTCATAGATTTCAACGGTAATGATGGAGAAGCTCAATTTTTTTTTATCATACTAGGACAAGAATGTTAAATTTATTCTCGCATTATCACTTATACCAACATATTGATCTCATATTTTGATTTGATGGATGATATGGGCTTATTGTTGATGATACATGACATATATTTATTACACTTTTACCATATGATTATACAATTTATGGAAAAAGTTATGAAATATTATATTTTGACAGTGTATAGAAAACAATGTTTTATCATGACTATATGAAATGTATTGTAATGTAAATGTCATTTTCCATTCTTAGCCATTCATTATATGGGTAGAAATAAGGTGTATCGACTACGAATAAGGAGAAAGAGAGAATGTTTGTTTATTCATGGGAGTTAGAAGGGAATGTGTGTTTATTCATAGGAGTTAGAAAATGACACATAGCTTTGGAAAGTCATGCTCACTCGAGAGTCATGTGCATATCTTAATTATTATTTATGGTGGTCGGATTTTATGTTTACCTAATTATTTGACATTAGAGATAAATTTTATTTTTATTTTGATGAAGGTCTTATTTGTTTCACTTGTATGTAATAACTTGTATGTAATAATGGGTTAATTAATTATTTAAAAGTACTTTATAATTATTATCTTTATCCTCCCAAGATTATATAAAGTAAAGAAATAGAAAAACAAAGGAAAAAGAGTGACTTAAAATTTTCATTTATCCATACTATATTTCAAAAGGATCTACCAATGCAAATGATATCAAGAATACTACCAATACACCAAAAAGTGACATCGATGACAAGTAGGCCTACAACGGGTCATACATAGCCATCACCAATGCAAGCATATGTGACAATCTTTTAGAGCTCGCCACCTATGCCAACAATGGTGATGAGGTGGTAGTAAATTTCATGGATGGAAGTGTTGGTGACTAATTTAGCTTAGGGAACCCCATCATTGATGTAGTGTTTTGATGAAGTTAATGAATATGTGTAAGTTAATGGGTTAGGTTTTAGGGTGTTTTTGACTAATTAGGGGTTATGGGATTTGGTGTTAGTAAGTTAATGGTTATTTAAGGGTTAGGCATATTTGTTGGTTATTTATTAAGGATTAAGTGAGGTTATGGGTCGATGGTTCAATAGTTATTATCGAGTTATTAATTAATGGTTATAGATTAAGATTACTCTCTCTTAATGTTTTAATGTATTAAATGATCGGTGATGGGTTAATGGATTTGAGTCTTAAAGTGTTAGTGGTAATATAGTGATTGGACAAGGGTTACAAAGTTGTTAGTGGGTTAGGGGCTATGGGGATAGAGGTTGAATACTTTTTAGAACCCCACAAGTTAAGGTTAAGGTGTGGGAACACTGTACTTATGAACTATATTAATAGAATTGAGGAAAATAAAGTGGTTTTTTATTATTGTTGAAAAGTACCTCCTTACTTAGATAATAATAATATAGTGTTTGAAATAGGGGTAAACGCTTTATCACATGTGTTGATTTCAATATTTACATTTGAAAGACCATGCAAATCTACAAATCATATGTTATTTGATGTTCTACCTACTCAAAAATAACACAAAACCAATATCATGAATTATCTATCTCAACTTCAAAGGTATATAGAAAATTAGGAAAAATGATCCCTCATAATATGTTTTTTCATATTTGAACCCCATTCAAAATGATTAGTTGTTTATGTCTGTGTATTTTCATATTTGAACCGCATTCAAAATTATTAGTTGTTTATGTCCCTTGATGAAGAGGCATGATCACCCTACTTAACAATGATCACCCTAAAAGAATATGGAAGTCGAAGAAAAAGACTATTTGAGTATATACATTGTTATCTACGGTGTGTATTTAAAACATGTTTTGGTCATTATATATAAAATTATGGTCATTTTTTGGTACATAGTACCAATAATCATGTTGAGGTAATCCATAACAATAATATCATTTAAATAAGTGAAATAGTTGCAAGGTAGCTAGTTCATGCCTGCATGTTTTGTATTTAGTTTTGGTAAATTGATTTGGTTTTAGTTGATTGATTTGGCTTGGTCTTGGCTGATTGATTTGTTGTAGAACTACTCCTACTACGGTGATATAAATCTATTAGCCAAAAAAAGCTATTAACCAAGGTTCAAGTTCAGTGGAAAAAAACAAAAATACATTTCATTGCTTGTCACAGCTTGTTTGTGCAGTCAAGAGATCAGGAAATACTAATGTGTAATTATTTTATTGCATCAAACATGTATGTGGGCGAATTTTGAAAAATAATAAATGTGTTTGAACTTGAATAATCGAATCACGCTGTATAGGCTTATGTTCATTTATGCTTTTAAATACCTAGTACTTCGTTAGAATGCAAAGTCTGGATAATCAAAGGTTAAATACCTAATTTGTCATGGCTAAAACATGTAGTAGGAAAGTATGGTCAGGAAACTAAGTAAGAGTTTGAAACAACAATAAAGAGTCAAATTGTTAGGCACAAAATCTATTATAATAGCAGAAAATAGAAATATTGTAGTGAATAGCAGCGAAATAGCAACAAAAACAGAAATATAGCAGTGGAACAACAAAATATATGGAACCACGACACCAAAATAATACCTTTATTGATAGGAGGAAATGTTCACTTTCCTCTTCGAGGGGGAAACCTCCAATAGAGAAGAGCTCTACTACAATAATTCTCAAGACAAATCCCCCTCATACCTTCTACTCTTATTTATACTAATTCTATTTTCTAAAGAACATTCTAGAGGAAGATATTTCTAGAAGTGGAAGCTTCTATTAGGTCTTCTTACATTAACTTGTTCATATTTATTAAATAGGCCTTATTAACTAGTATTGACCTTTATTACATGGAAATATATTATTCTACCTATATGAGAAGTTAGGAGTTTAGGTCCCTAACATACCCTCCCCCTTTAAGAAAAACCTTGTCCTCAAGGCTTCACATGAGGAAATTCCTAGAGAATAGTGGTCAGCTCCCAGGTGGCATCTTCTGGAGTTGTATCTTTCCACTGCAATAACACCTCCATGATGTTGCACTGACGGAGACGACGTTCACGTTTGGCCAAGATGGTCTGTGGATGCAACCATATGGAACCTTCAACATCTGATTCTGAAAGATTGGTTTGAGTTTGGAACTTAGTTCCAATCACCTTATTTAAGCATGAGACATGAAAAACATGATGGATCTTAGAACGAATAGGTAGAGCTAACTGATAGGACACTGGTCCCACATGCTTGAGAATGGTATCAGGACCATAAAATTTGGGAGCAAGCTTTTGACAATATTCAACTTTAAGTGAAGTCTACTTGTAAGTTTGTAGATGAAGAAACACCTGGTCTCTTGCAGAAAATTGGTGTTATGAACGCCCTTGATCTGCTTGTTGTTTCATATGATTCTGAGCCATGAACAAATTGTCTATGAGAGTACGAAGAATGGTGGCACAGATTGTGAGAGTTTTTTTAACCTCCTGAACCTTCGAGACCCCTGGTATGTAGGAAAGAACTGGCCAGGATTTTGTCCATATACTGCTTCAAAAGCAATCATGTGGGTAGCAGTATGGTAAAATGTGTTATACCACCACTTATCTAGGGGTAATCACTGCGCCGACCAATGTTTTCGGTCAGATGAAAAACAACTCAAATATGTTTCCAAACACTTGTTGACAACTTCAGTTTCGCCATTAGTCTATGGGTGACAAGCAGTACTGAGATGTAATTGTGTGCCCTGGAGCCTGAATAGTTCTTGCCAAAAATTGATGGTAAAAGTGGGATCTTTGTCAGATACAATAGAATGAGGCATGCCATGAATCTTGAAAATATGATCCATGAAAATCTGAACCACTGTGGATGTTGTGAATGAGTGTTGAAGAGCACAAAAATGAGCATATTTGGAAAGGAAATCAACTACCACCATGATGACTAACTTATTTCCAGATTTAGGTAATCCCACACTGAAATCCATACAAATGTCTCTCCAAATAGATGGTGGAATCAAAAGTGGTTGTAGTGTGCCCAAATATTTGACAGTTTCCCCCTTGTTGTGTTGATAGACATCACATTCATCCAGAAAGGTGTGAACGTCTTGTTTCATGCCATCCTAAACAAAAGAGTGTTTAACTCGTTCATAGGTTGTGTAAACCTGGAATGCCCTACTGTGGGTGAAGCATGAAGCTCATAAAGCACCGTAAGTTTAAGTTGCCACCGATGTCTTAAATATAGATGGCCTTTGTAGCGAATATCTTCATTGTGCCAAGAGTACGTTGCAGAAAATGGAGAATTGTCTTGCAATTGTTGGATCAGTCGAGAAGTTTTGGAGTCTTGCATCCAGTCTTGGCGAACAACTTGGAGTCAATATGGTACAATGAAGGAGAGGGGAAAAAATAATCCTTCTTCTTCAAACTTTATGGAAAGAGCATCAACCATTACATTTTCTTTTCCCTTCTTATAAATGATCTCATAATCATAGCCAAATATCTTGGTCACCCATTTTTGTTGCTCCTGGGATGAAATCCTATGTTCTAGGAAATACTTGATGCTTTGATGGTTGGTTTTAATTTGGAAGCATTGCCCCAAGAGATAAGGACGTTGAATATCTAAAGCATGTAGAATAATCAGCATTTCCTTTTCATAGATTGATTAGACAAGATTGTTGGAGAAATTTCTATTTTCGGCACACTAGTTCAGTGGGAGTAACACTAGTTTAGTGGGAGTTAACTGACTAGTTCTATTTTAGACTTTCTAATCTTAGACCATCACTGTTATGCATGCATTCCTAATTATAGGATGGCATTGCCTATATGAGTGAAGATCACTCACTCATTGATTAAGATCATAATATGCATTGATTCACATTCTTCATTGTGTATCTCTCTTCCTTTTCTTGATAAGCTTTGTTTGTGCATGATTTAGCTAGATCTCCTGTGCAGATTTCCATGAAACACTGACATGGTATCAGAGCTATGTTGTTTGGAGCAAGCCAGACAAGCCAAAGAATAAGGAAAATAAGAGTTTCAACAAGCTAAATCCATGGTTGTACCTTTGAACAGTGATTTCTCCAAAAAAATTAACGTTTTAAGGAAACAACTCATGTGAGAAGTAAATTGACCCATTCTACAAGTGAGTTTTCAACCGTTTTGCGAGATTCATCATTGTTTGCTCAGAAAGTAAGCCGAAAGATAGCCTCCTGAAACTGATACGAATCTGTGGTCATACCTTTCTACAGTGATTTCTCCCAAAATATTAATTTTTTGAGGAAACGACTCTTTTAGGAAGTAAATCGACTCATTCTACAAGTGGGTTTTCAATCGTTTGGCTAGATTCCTCGTCGTTTTCTCAGAAAGTAAGTCATAAGATCGTCTCTTGAAACATATACGAATTTTAACTTAAAGTGCCCTTTCTTCCGTGATTTCTTAATTTTTCACTTGTAGATTGAGAGTAAATTTTTAAGGGTTCTTAGAAACAATGGGAGAGATGGATATGACAACTATTATACAGTCAAACTTGGTGGTAATCCTCACACTATACAATTATTTTGATTGGAAGCCCAAGGTGGAATTCCAACTCAGAAGGAAAGGGTTGTATAATTTGATGATGGCGACATAAACAGAACCTACATCAATGATTGAGAAGATGATATGGGTGAACCGTAAGGATGAGGCCACATGACTACTTCTTGAGTTAATATCCATTGATTTATGGTTTCATGTTGTTGCATGCAAGACTCCAAATGAGATCTAGATCACCCTTGAAGGAATCTTTGAAAAGCAAGATGAGATGCGAGGTCATATGCTCGAGGTAGATTTGAATACCTTAGACCCTAAAAGTTTTGATAATATACAGGATTTATTTACTAAATTTAAATCTTTGATTTTGAGCTTGGGTGAATGTGGTATTGACAAGTCTACACAAGAGAAACAATTTATTCTAACAATCTTGGCCAAGCTAGGACCAAAATACGATGTATATGTCTCCAATTTTCATTATGGCAGATGTCTTTTTGGAACAAATTGAAAAATGCCTACGTTGGCTCAGTTCATTGAGTCCCTTACACAAGAGCAGACAAAACTCATACAGATGGGCCTCATGAAAGATCCCAAAGCACATGCACTCACCATGCATGATGGAAAAGAGTCATCCAAACAGAACAGGAAGGAGGGATATTCCAAACCCTTTAATGATTCATCAGGTTCCAAAGACTCTTCAAATTCCAAGAAGAAGAAGAAGGGAAACCAGTGCACTTACTGCAATAAACCAAATCATGAAGAATCCACATGCATGAAGAAACATATCGATCTTATGGCACAGACACTTCAACAGAATGACCTTGGAAACTTCATTCCAGAGGGAGTCAAGAAGCAAAAGGAAGAAGATCCTACTCCTAAGAAAGGTAATCACCATGCTTTGGTTGCAATTAATTCCTCATCTGATTCATGGATTATATATTCTGGTGCATCCCATCATATGGAAGAGAAAGAGGAAGTTTTATCTTCCTTGATTCCATGCTCAAAACCCCCTAATATCATGGGGGATGATACTCCAATAGCAGTAGCAAGAGAAGGGAGAGTGGAACTCCACAATGGCAGTTTTGAGAATGTTCTACATGTTCCAAAGCTTTCTATGAATATGCTCTCAGTTTATCAGATCACTCAGAAAGGTAAAAAGGTTGAATTTACATCATATTCAGTTTCAGTAATTGACATGCATGACAATTTCATTATTGCAATTGGTGAGGTGGATCACAAGTCAAGGTTGTATAAATTCACTAAGTTTTCTGACAATGACTCATCTTTTCTACTTACACATAAGGAGACTACTTTGCATGCACCTCTAGTGAAACATGCATATACTCTTGTGTTTCCATCATTTTCAGACATCATAGATGATTCCATACACTCAGATTATGTACATGGAAATAAGCAGGTAGTACAACCAGATAAGAAGCCAACTTTGAAGCTTCAACAGATGCCGAAGAAGGCACAGTTCACACTTCAGGCAATAGGCAACCTTGTTCTTAACAAACTTGCGATAATATCCTGTTAAACCCAGAAAACAATGCAATCTCTTGAGTTTTTGGGCATGACCAATCCTGCATAGATTCAATTTTATTAAGGTCCACCCTTACACCATCCTTGCTAAAAATATGACCCAATTACTCCACTTCCGAAGCTCCAAAGACACATTTGGATTTCTTGAGAAAAATTTGGTGCTAAGAGAGTAGACTGAGAACTGAGAATATCATCAAATAAAACTAGGACAAAATGACAGAAAACATGGACATGAGACTTTGGAAAGTGGAGGAAGAATTACACATGCTAAAGGGAATGACCAAAAATTCATAGTGACCCTCATGAGTTCGAAAAGAAATATTAGGTATGTCTTCCTCTTGCATACATATTTTGTGGTAGCCAGAATGTAGATCAAGTTTAATAAAATAGTGAGCACCACTTAATTCATCCAAGAGATCATCAATGACAGGAATGGGAAATTTGTCTTTGATGGTGAGTTTATTGAGGGTGCGAAAGTTGTGACACATATGCCAAGTACCTTATTTTTTTAGTACCATGACCACGGGGGAAGAATTGTAGATTTTAACCTTGTACAATATTTACTGCAAACAAATTTTTAGTAAAAGAACAAAAAAGATACAATGGAAAATACAAACATTACACATAGATTTTTCCCCTGGAAATCCAAACCATAACCCAATGACTTAGATTAGTCAACAACCCTAATTCCTTAACCGAAAATAGAAAACCATCGACAAAAAACCATGTGCCGAAAAACCGCCCAAAAATGCAACTCGTGCAAAGAATATAACACATACCCAACATTCTCCCACTTGTTTTCTTTGCATACAAGGGGTTATAAGGTTACATAGTGATGCAAGAGCATCGCTCCACCTCAGCAACGCACCAACATTCCATCACATCAGTGTATATTCGAGGGAGAGACACCAACCCTCCCATTTTTAAATTTGAAATATGATCCTATACGGATTAATGTTGTAAGGTTGAGTGAAAACCAAGCCATGCCTTTGTACAGGAAAGAGATAAGGTTGTCTTTAATAAGCCCAAGTTGCATAGAGCATGGCCTCAAATATGAGATATTGATGTTCATTCAATGTAATAGATGAATTTAGGTGAAGGGAGGAGAAGCTTGAGGAGCCCCTCTTTTCTGAAAAATGATCTAGGGATCAGATAAGAGAGAGAGAGAGAGAGACTCGGAGAAGGAGGGGTCTCAGAAGCAGAACTCAAGGTTGGGAGTTAGAAATCCTCGGAGGGGGGAATAGGAAGTAGAATAGTTCTTTGAGAGAGCTGAGACTCTGTTGCAATCCAGCCTGCACATATTGTAATCAGATTTTCATATTAATAAAAAGATAACAGTTTTTCCTGCACATGGTTGTTTTTGTCAGGATGTTGTAGATGTTTGATAGATTTCATCTACAGTAGGAAGATAGATTTCTTTATCTTTGTTGAGTTTGAAATATCATTCTGGGTTCTTTAGACTATGCAATGAGTGCACAACAGAATATTGGAGGTTCTATAGTCAGCGCAAGGAGTCTGTATCTGAACTCTGTGGATTCAAAAAAGAACGTGCCAGGAGGGTGCACCAGAGAGGAGTGTTAGAGAGAAGATACTCACAGAGTTGTTGAACACTCTGTAGAAAACACTAAGCAAGGTGTGTTTTGAGTGAGAGGTTTCCAGGAGGGCACAAAAACCCATTGAAGGGAGAAGAAGGGTCATGACCCTTAAGATACAGAGTATATCCAAATGCTTAGAAGAGATAGTGTTAGCCGAAACGCAGACAAGACCCAAGAAGTTGGGTTCATAGGAGGAACAAAGGCCGAAACCTTTGAAAACTTACAAACTCTTCCAAGTCGGAAGAAATCAAAAGATCAGGAGGAGGAGTGACAACAGTTGTCAGATCTGTTGTTGGAAGAAGTCTAGACTATTAAATCAGCATCCAAGGAAGTGAAAGGAGAGCACAGATGAGAGGAATAGATCCCAACCATAGGATCTCAGCGCAAAGGATCGAGGGTCATCTAATCAAGGAAAAGCACACGAGTTTTAAGTATTTACGTGCAAATAGGAGCAAGGATTTGTCAAAGTCCCGAAGTGAATAAGAACCATCCATCATCCAGAGAGGACAGGTGGCGTAAGATCCACAACTTTGGAGCGAGAGCACTTTGGAACTTTTGTGGTCGAGGAGAAAGAGAAATCACCGAATAGCCGAAGGCCGAAGTATATCTAGGCCGTTGGTTTCCAGGAGATACGTTTCAACAGATATGAGACTTCAGAGAAAGTCACTTCTGAGGATTTCGAGGGCGGAGTGTGACAAACTCCCGAAGTCCCAAGGGTCGAAGTAGATCGCAATCATCCATTGCGTAGAACACATGGTGAGAGATCTGGAAGTTTGGAGGCTTAGCACTTCGAAAGGAAGTCGAAGTGAGCGGAGAAGATCTGGACCATCAGATCTAGAGGGATGCGTGGTGGAAATCCGTTGTCTCTAGGTGAAAGGACTCTGGGAGGAATGAGTGCCCAAGAGTTTGAAACTTTTGAAGCCTAAAGAGATGAAGTGGATAGTGGTCGTCAGATCCAGAAGGACATGCGTCGGTAGATTGTGTTCTTCGGGTGGAAGTACTTCAGGAGGAAGCAAGTGCGAGAGTTTGAAACTCCCAAAGCCTGAAGAGCCGAAGTGAACCATAGTCATCGATCTGTGGGAGGACATGTGTTGGCAGATCGTGAACTCCGGGTGAAAGAATTCAGAGGGAAAGTGAGCGTGGAAAATTCGAGACGTCTGAAAGATGAAGTCCCGAAGTGGACTAGAGTCATTGATTTGATGTGGTTGCATGGCGCCTGATCTAGAACTTCGAGTACGAAATACTCCGAGGGAAAGTGGAGGTCGAAAGTGTCGAACTCTCGAAGCGTGGAGTCTTGAAGTGGATCTCGATTGTTGATTTATAAGAGGGGTCAAGGACCGTTGATCTGACCTTGGCTAAAGGTTCTAAAGTTGTGAAGTGCCAGGAGGTTAAGCCCTAGGTCACAGCCCAAGGTCACGGGCGAGGAAGGGGCTAGCGCCTCTCAGTGTGAGGTTTGAAAAAAAGTTCTAAGGGATCAGGACCCACGGATGACCATCGATCTGAGATCGGGAAATCGATGGTGAGGAATCATTGCGAGGAGAGGAGGAAAAATTAGCATTCGTGCTAGTTCGCAACCCGCTATCTAACAACCCTGTTGATCTCGACGGGACAAGATATAAACGATCACAATTTAAAGGAGATCTGGGTGAGTACTTTTCAAATTGCGAGGGCAGAGCTCTCAGATAAAGAGCGAGCACATTGGCAGCCCGAAATTTCTATGAATCATCGATCGACAGAAAAATCGATAACGGTCAGATCGTGACCGTAGAAACTCTGAGGGTGATAACAAGACCCGTGGTTGATCGATATTGAGACCAATAAGGTCTCTAGGATCTAATCCAACTTGAACATTTATCGATCCTTGACCAGGAGGTTGAGAATCCCTGAGGGAGAGTAGGGGGTCTGCATCACATATTCAAAAATCCAGGGTAGAAATGCCCATGGATCCTCTACACCAAGAGAACTTCTCAGTGCTCTTAGATTTTGTTAATGAATATGAAACATTATTCAACATGTCCACCTTCATCAACACCACTTTATTTTATTCAACCATGTCTCTCACAAAGTGATATTGAATATCAATATGCTTTGTCTTTGAATGATAAGTCGAGTTCTTCTCTAGAAAAATTACACTATGACTATCACAAACTATCCTTATAGCTTGTTGTACCAACCCAATACCTGAACACAATCTTTGTAACCATACTACTTCCTTACTTGCATTTATGGCTGCCATGTATTCAACATCTGTAGTTGAAAGTGTCATTACAACCTGTCTTTTGTTCATCCAACTTATTGCTCTTCCAAATAGGTTAAACACATACCCACGTGTAGATCTCCTACGATACAGATCTCCAGCCTAGTCTGCATCCACAAATCCATGTATATCCACCACTATGTCCAATCCCGATCTTCCTTGGTAGCACAATACATAGATAGAAATGCTACACAAATACCTGGAACCCCTTTTTATTGTTATCCAGTGCTCCTTCCCTGGTTTTGACATATACCTGCTTAAAACTCCCACTTCATGTGCAATGTCTGGTCTATTACATGTCATTCCATACATCAAACTTCCAACTGCACTCGCATATGGAACATGAGACATGTCCTCCTCCTCTTCTTGTGTCTTGGGACACTGATCCACAGATAACTTTACACCAACAAGAATAAGAATCTTGACTGGTTTACATTCCTACATATTAAACATCTGCAATATTGTCTCGACATATTTTCTCTGATTTAACCAAAGTTTCCTCTTTTTCCGATCTCTTTTAATTTCCATGCCCAAAATGAAATTTGAAGCACCAATATCCTTCATGTCAAATTTAGAGGACAACTGATTTTTCACATCCTGGATAATCTCCTTATTGTTTCCTATCAACAACATGTCATCCACATACAAGACCAAATAAATCAAATGATCACCAATTAATTTAAAATACACACAGTGATCCTCTTTGCTTCTTACGAAGCCAGGTCCCAGCAAATAAGTATCAAATTTTCGATACCACATCCTTAGTGATTGTTTTAAACCATACAGGGACTCTTTCATATTTCATACCAACTCCTTCTTTCCCTTCACAACATAACCTTATGGTTTCTTTATATAGATTTATTCTTCCAGATCCCCATGTAGGAATGTTTTCTTCACATCCATATGTTCTACTTCAAAAACAAATGCAACAACAATAGATAACATAAATATTATAGAGGTTAACTTGGCAACAAGAGAAAAAATCTCACCAAAATCAATTCCCTCAACCTGGGAATAATCCTTTGCTACTAACTGAGCTTTGTATTTCTCCACCTTTCCTTTTGCATTAAGCTTCTTTTTAAATACCCATTTTCTGTCAATGGGATTTCTTCCAGTCAACAGCTCCACTAGATCCCAAGCCTCATTCTTACCCAAAGCTTCCATTTCTTTATCCATGGCCCTTTTCTAGAGATTTCCATCCTATGAATCCATTGCCTCCCTGACAGTTCTAGGATCATCATCAGTAATAGAAAAAGTAAAATTTGAACATAAATCATATGGAGTATACCATTAAGGTAGCCTTCTTTCTCAAATCGATCTCCTCAATACTGGAGTACGAGGATATTGTTCTTTTGATTCCTATTCTTCTATAGAGTCTGACTCATCATCCTTTAAATCAAACTCTATTTTCTCTAGTTCTTCCTTACTTGGTAGGAATTCTTGTTTAACAACATCCTTCATTTCTCTAAATACAACATATCGGATATACAATACCTTATTAGTTTCTAGGTTCCAAATCTTATAACCTTTGAGACCATCTTTATATCCAATAAATATACACTTTTCATCCTTCTTATCTAGCTTACTCGTATTTTCCTTTGGAACATGAACATATGCATCACAGCCAAATACCTTAAGATGTGAGAGAGAAGGTTTCTTACCAGTCCATACCTCTTGTGGAGTCTTGTCATCCAGCATTGATGAGGGTGATATGTTGACCAGGTAACATGCAGTACCCACTGCCTCTACCCAGAATTCTTGCCCTAACCCGACACCACTGAGCATGCACCTTTATTTTTCCATCAACGTCTTGTTCATTATTTCTACAACTTCATTATACTAAGGTGTATATGGAGTAGTCTTATGCTTTTCTATACCTCACTTCTAACATAATTCTTCAAATTCATTCCCGCAGAACTCTCTTCCATTATTTGTCCTCGACACCTTAATTATTTTCTTTTTTTTATTCTCAACAAGAGCCTTAAACTCTTTGAACCTATCAAAGACTTAAGATTTCTTATTGAGGAAATATATCCAAGTATTCCTCGAGAAGTCATCTATAAATAAGACATAGTACACATATTTTCCCAATGATGGGACCGATACAGGTCCAAAAACATCATAATGAACTAGTTGTGAAATTCCTTCTACCCTTGTTGCACCAGAAGGGAATCTTACCTGATTCTGCTTCCCATATACACAATGCTCATAGAAATCAAAATTCAGAGAGAAGTTAGACATACCTTCAACCATACCTTTACCGTGTAGTAGTCGAAGACCCTTCTCTCCGATATGCCCCGGTATTTGATGCCACAACATAACCTTTTCTCCAGAGACTGTAGGATTTCTTTCTTCTTCAACTCCAATATCAGGAATAGGGAAACTATTACACCCATCACTAATAGTTCTTCCTTGCAACTTATACAAAGTTCCAAACCGAACTCCTTTCAACAACACAATTGCTCCTCAAACCATCCTGTAGGTTTCCTTTTCAAATATTGTTTTTACCCCTACATCGTCCATTTTTCTTACAGAAATCAAATTTCTAGCCAAACCTAGGATGTGAAAAACACTAGGAGGTGTTCTTATCCTTCCATATTTGAGCCTCAACTTGACTTTTCCTCGTCCTATGATTCTGGTTGTTAAATCATCACCTAAGAAAACATTACCTCCATCATACCTTTCATATTCACAGAACCACTCCCTGTGGGGAGTCATTTGAAAGGATGCACCTGAGTCAACCAATCATGCCTCATGATCTACATGTGTGCTTGAAGAATCCAAGTACACATCCCCTCCTTCTTCCTTGGAGATCTTTTATTCTGTAGAAGGATATTCTTCAGATCCATTCTTTTTCGCAACTTTGGATCTACATTGCTTCTTGTAGTGCCCTTCTTTTCCACATCTCCAACATACCTTTACAAAATTTCTGGGAGATTTAGATCTACCCTTAGGCTTAGATCTCCCACTTGAGAACTTAGATCTATTTCTTTCCTGGGAGTGTCCTCTTGCAAATAATGTGTTTCTTCTCTATCCTTCCATATTCTTTTGTATCATCTCCTCCAACAACAAGGATGAGACCACTTCATCAAACTTCAAGGAAGTTGTATTACTACCTATGGCCACAACCAGACTATCCCACAAGTCTGGTAAAGAACATAGTAAACCAATACACTTATCTTCATCTGAAATTTTAATCTCAACATATACTAACTAACTAACCACAGTATTGAAAGCACTAAAATGCTATGCCACCGAGTCTCCATCTCTCATCCTCAGATTATACAACTTCTTTCTTAGGAATAGTTTATTTACTAGGGAATTAGACTCATACAACTTCCCCAACTTATCCCATAAATCCTTGGTTGTAGTTTCCTCTGACACATTTAGTAATATTGAATCTTAGAGACATAGTCGAATTGTGCTCTTCGCCTTCCGATCCAACTTTTTCCAGTCATTTGTTGAAGTTCTTGTAGGTGCAGTACCTGGATATACCATGATCCAATGATCTTTGTCCACCAAAAGATCTTTCATCTTGAGCTTCCATAGCTCAAAACTTTTCCCATTAAACTTCTTGATCTCCATTTTTTAATTGCTTGCCATTTATTTTCACCTGAAAAATCAATACCACAGATCTCCCACTATAACAAGGCTTATCACAGTCCCGAGCCAAACCCTTGACCACAAATGCATCCCCATGAAGCCAACAAAGCTCTGATACCAAATGTAGATTTTAACCTTGTACAATATTTACTGCAAACAAATTTTCAGTAAAAGACCAGAAAATATACAATGGAAAATACAAACATTACACAGACATTTTCCCCCTAGAAATTCAAACTGGGAAAACCAACATATTCTATATTCATTCATTGTGATACATTGTTTACAATACAATATACATATAGTATCTAGTGACATACCAAACCCTAACCCGATGACTTGGATTAATCAACAACCCTAATTCCTTAACCGGAAATAGAAAACCATCGACAAAAAACCATGTGCCAAAAAACCGCCCAAAAATGCAACATGTTTCCTGAGGAAAAAAACATTTCTTGGGGATGTTTCCCACGAACCCCCACGCGGGGATATTTCTCCCCCCTACACGCTTGACGCAACGTAGAAACCACTCTTGCAAAGAATATAACACATACCCAACAAGAATAGGGGATGGTACTAGGGCAGATAACACCAACGGCTAGTAGTTCTTGAACAATTTTCTCAATTTCATTCTTTTGGGAAAAGGGATGATGATAAGGGAGAACATTGGGAGGAGGATTGTCGGGGATAAGAGGAATGGAATGATCATGAACACCACAAGTAGGACGAAGTCCCTGGGGAGTGGAAAAAATAGCTTGGTGTTTGGAGATGATACATTGAAGTTCAGGATGCACCACAGGTGTCTCAATTTCTTGAATAGAATGGAGTTGGGAAATAATGTTGAAATGAAATTTTTTGAGGATCTTTTCCATTTGATGGGAATTGATGATCTCGGGGGATCTTGTTGTGATTCCTTGGGATTTATATTGTTGTCCCGCATGTTGGAATTGCATGGTTAATTCCTTAAAATATATGAGGATGGGACCAAGAGTGCCTAACCATTCTGAACCGAGCACCATATCACAACCACCCATGTCAATACAAAACATATGATATTTCAGGTGGTACTGCCCAATTTGGAGACACATTTTCACAACACCCCCCAGATTTCATGGAACCACCATTGGCAATCATGATTTGAAATTTGTTGACTGCTTGTATATAGCAATGGTTTTCTTTGGCAATATGATGGTGAATAAAATTATGAGTGCTTCCACTGTCAATTAAGATGATGACATTTTGATTCTTAATGTAGCCAATGAGCTTGAGAGTTTGGGGAGCAGAGAAGCCAATGAAAGAATTCAATGAAATGACTTATTCTACTTTTGGTTGGTCAGAGGGTGGAGTAATATCAGTTGGCTCAGGTAACTCTACCACAGGGGGGTCTCGAGCTCTTCTTCATAAACATCCTTAGAGATGGCCATAAACAAATTTTGTTCCTTACACTTGTGCCCCGAAAAATATTTGTCATCAAAATTATAACAAAGGCCCTTGAGTTGGTGTTCCACCATTTCAACCTGAGTTAATTTATGGATCTTGAAGGGAGTGGGAGGAGGGGTAGGGTTAGTAGGTCGAGTGCAAGGAACAAAGGAAGGTTTGTGTGTCTGAGCATAGACAATTTTTTTGTCTTCTTTAGAACGTTGAGTGGTTTCCAACCAAGTGTGAGGGTGAACCATGAGGACCTGGGCTTGAATTTCCTCTTTGAGGCCATTGATAAAACATTGCCAGAATAAGGAATCAGACATGCCCTCTGTTATGAAAGCCAAGTGTTCAAAGGTAGATATAAATTCTTCCACTGTGCCATATATCTTCAACTTGGTCAAACGACCAAGATAGTGGGTGTCAGTGTCAAAGCGGTCATATAGCTCTGCAACAAACTGAGTACAAGCAACATACCCCTGGCGTGTCTTTCTACACCATTACCACCATTGCCAACGTTCTAGATCCAAACAGAGGACACCATAACGAAGTTTGGCTAGATCATCAGTAATGCCATGAAAGGAGAAACAATGTTCCATTTGAGTGACCTAACTAGTGGGATCAAATCCATCAAATTTGTTCACTTCAACTCGGGGAAGGTGAGGGTCACGAGGAAGGGAATTGGAATTAAAGGCCATATTATGGGAAGAGTTATCACCTTAAGAGTGGGAAGGTTGTTCAATGGAGGGAGAGCTAAGGGACTATTTCAACCATTGGGTGAGGGAGGACAATTCACCCTTAACCTTTTCCAATTTGTTGGTAACTTTGGCCTCGAAGGTGTCCACGCGATAATTATTGGAAGCAATTTCATAGGTCATTCCTTGGATGTATACCTTGTGTTGTTTGAATTCATCTTGTAGGTGAATGAATTCTTGGTTGCGAGTATTGGCCATGGGTGGAGGGAAAGGGAAGACAGGAAGTGGGACCACGAAAAAAGAGAGTAAAAAATAATGTATATGAGTGTGTTCAGTGTGAAAAGAGTAATGCAATGAGATAGGTGTCAAATAAGGGTGCAAGAAGCAAAAAAAAAAGGTTAAAAATGATAGGTATCGCAACGATCATGGAGAAAAGGGGAATCAAGATAGGTCTAAAATAAGGGTCTCGGTGGGGGGGGGGGTTAAAAAAAGTTTAAAATGATAGTTGTCACAACGATCCATGCGAAAAGGGGAATCCAATGAGATATGTCTCAAATAAGGGTACTGACAGGTCCCATATTTTTTTTTTACTTCACTAGGGCTTTATGCAGATCTRAATATACCGTAGTATCCAAATGCTCAAATTATTAATAGAAAAATGAAATAAATGTATAGTAATTTTTGCAACCCAAATGTAGGAGGAAAGGTTGTAGGGYAATAGATATTCTRTGTTCCTTTTCTATTTGTAATTTTTGCAACCCAAATGTTAGAGGAAAGGGTGCATGGAAATAGATCTTCTCTATTCGTTTTTTGTTTAGTTTCCTTCCCAAGGGTTAGGGTTTGTAGGGTGCCTATAGACAAGGGTTTTCCCTRTGCTATAGCTCTCTAATATATGTGTGGGGTCCAAGAGTAGTACTTGGCCAAATATCTTAGGGCACTAACTAAGAAGGCTAGACCGTACCCTTAGCCGTACTACCCGACAACCCATGTACTAGAGATTATCTTCCTGAGTGGTGTTTTCGGTGGCACTATAACATTCTAGCGGTTGATCAGTTGATCTATGGATGGCTTCAGGATAGCTAGGGGGTCTCTCAATAGGAAGCAATGTTCACTTGTCTCTTCGAGGGGGCAACCTCCAGTAGAGCAGAGCTCTATTACAATAATTCTCAAGACAAATCTCTCTCATACCTTCTACTCTTATTTATATTGATTCTATATTCTAAAGAACATTCTAGAGGAAGATATTTCTAAAAGCATAAGCTTCTATTAGGTATTCCTACATTCACTTGTTCATATTTATTAAATAGGTCCTAGTAACTAGTATTGACCTTTATTACATGGAAATATATTATTCTACCTACATGAAAAATTAGGGGTTTAAATCCCTAACACAAGTAAATAGAGTGAATTGCAATGAAGTATATTATATATTACTAGCAGCGGTTGGACTGTTTGTCCAATAAAACTTGACCTGAGAATATTATTAATAACTTTTTATATATTAAATTTATGTAATATTATTAATAATTTTTTGTATATTGAATTTATGTAATATTTAAAATACAAATTTGAAAATTGAAAAGTATTAACCAACAACATATTCTATAAATTAAAAAAATAATATTTATTTTGTTTTTTTTATCTACACTATTAAATCGTACAAAATATTTATAATCCAAAGAAAAATCAATAAAAAATTTACAACAAAGTGATTATAATAAGGAACATCAATAACACGTCTACAACAAAGTGATTGTAATAAGTCTGGTCCATAATTTATTTGTAATATAATTGATTGTAATAATATTACTAAAGTGTGGTCAATAATTTCTTAGTAATACAATTGATTGTAATAAAGTTACTAAGAAATTAATATTGGCAAGAACTATAAATGTATATTAATAATAATTTTTATAAAACAGTTTAATATACATTACCAATATATTTTAAACAAGTTTTATGTATATGTTTTAATTATAGGAAAAATACATTAAAAAATAAATTCAATTAAGGAAATAAAAAATCCAATCCGGTCCTCATTGCCTCTCTTATCTACAATATCACCAGCCTCCAACTGCAATGCATTCCCCCTCTTGAGAATATTCTCACCCTTGAAAGGCCTTCAGCCTCCAACCACGGGGCGTTCCCTGCCTGAAATCAAATTCAGCCCCCAACCCTGGATTTCTCCCCCAACTGAAATCTTCACACTGGAGCACCCATACAAATTAAGATACTGAAGGTTTGTAAGACTCCTAAAAGAGTTTGGCAGCATTTCCAAATCGCAAGAACAAGTCAAGTTAAGATGTTGAAGTTTTGGAATATTCCAAAATGCGTTTGGTTTATTCTGAGCTTCAGCTGCAGATTATTCTTAATTTAGATTGTTTTTGCATACAACAAATATTAATAACAATATTAAATTCATCCATGTGAGAGCAAGGAGATATATCACAGATAAATTTAGAGATTAAAGGTTATATAATCCAAAAGCCTAAATGATTAGGGTTTTTTAGGTGTAAAATTTTATGACCTTAAAAATGGTTAACACGAGAATGATTGTGAAGTATCACAATGAAGCTGCCTGTCAAAAAATATACTTGCGTCCAAAATCACGATAAGTGCTAATATCACCTTGGCTTATAATCATTTAGTTCGGACCCCTTGCTAGGCACTATAGGGTATTTTCCTAGTGTGGATTATGGTAAGACATTGGAATATGTTACTGGTTGATATCTCATTTATGTTTGCTTCATTTGTTGATGAGGTGTGATCAATCTCTGGTTTATTTTATGATATTGATGATGTATTTATATTGATTATGGAGATACCACATTCTTGTGATTTAGTTTATGGATGCTATATTTTATTTGAAATAATGACATGTTGTACATAGATTCATTGTCATTATGTGTTTAGGAATGTGTTGCATATTGTTTATGGCTTTATTACATTTGATTATAGGTTGTCTATAGGAAACATATTCAATGATGAATGAAGTGGTAGGTGTGGTTGACATGATTAATATGTCTCATCTTTGTTATTGTTTTGAGTTATATTAGGGTACTTGTAACCAAAACATCACGGTGAGATCAAACATTCTTAGTTCATAAAATAAATATGGGTGCATTAAGGTGAAATCAAGCTCAAATTAAAGCATGTCTTGTGTAACTTGGATTTGTAATTATACCCATGCCTAAGTTGTTGTGAAAAAAAAAAAAAAAAGGTCAAACATATTCTAGATAACCCATGTAAAGCACATGCACACTAGAAATAAAAACTAAAATAGTTATTACTCACCACCCAACCAATTGTCTTGGTATTTCACATAGTGGATGCTTGGATTTTGTGGTACGAAATGACCATCTTGTAGAAGGAATTCAACATAGATTTATTAATGTAGGTGCACACATGCGTTGGATTGTATAGGTATCCCTACAATTTGAGCCACCATATGAGATTGGTTGTGGGGGGTTTGATCCAAAAACGAAGTTATTACTGATAAATTGCAAGTTAATTTAATGTACTTTATGCATTGGATCGATAAGAATGTGAAATACATAAACTTATTATCTTGTTTGCGGAAATATCAAATGTGACTTTTACTTGATGCTTATTAATGAATAAAGAGATCAACCATTAATATCTAAGTTGCAAATTAAAAGAATAGGATAGCAAAAACAGAAAGAGAAATAGAGACAAGAGGTTGATAACGGAGTTCATCAATCGTTGGCTATGTCTCCGGGGCCGCTTTCAAGTGGAGGACCTCTTTATTGCTCTTTAAATACTAAAAGTTCTCTTACATAGGCTCCTTGATGTTACATTACATTTTTCAGATCTGTTGTGCAAGACTTCCTTGCTCAGATTCATGCATGCATCCAAATTCCTCTCAAAAACATGGCAACAATGCCTCTCAAATCATGAGAAAAGGCCAAAATTTACAAACTGCCCCTTCAAAATCCTGCATCAAAAAGTCTCCCCAAAGCTTAAAAAAACCTGGTTTATATATTTTTAATGCTCAGATGAGGAAGCCCAACTTCCCCTGAAGATCTGGCATCTTTCTGGGATCAAATCCCCCTCCAAATAGCCAAGATATCCTTAAAAAACCACTTTCTGGTCATAATATCAGGCAAAATAATTAAAAATCCAATAAACATAGGTAAAAAACCCACTTTTACCATAAATATACAAAGTAGACCCCTAAGGGTGGCGTGCGCGCCCTTTTACATGGTCATATGCAGTTAATATGGCCAAGCGCTAGCCCAAAGGGCTAAGCTCTGGCCCTTAAAACACGCTAGCTCCTCCATTTTTGGGCATATGGTGTAATACATGGGACCACGCTCCTTAAAACGCGCCCATTCTACATTTAGCCCCCCGAAAGTGCGCTAGCTCCTGCGTTTATGGCGCTTTTCATGTGACCACCGGTCCAAAGTCTAAACCTCCCGCACTAGGCGCCCGCGCCCGCGCCCCTTTCTCACTGACCGGTGGTTTTGTTACATATGTAACCATGGGCTGGGGCTTAGCCCCAACCCGCTTTTCCGCCACCATATAATATAATCAAATTTAAATAGTTTAAAACGTGTTTTACATGACAAGTAGTACGTATAGCGCGTTGGTGTTGGGCCATTTCTCAAAGCTTCGGCTAGGTGGGTTGTCTTGGTTTCAAAACCCATGGACCCCCATTCATTTTTAGAACTTGCCACCTCAACTATTGATTGGGTGCCATATGGCACCACCACATTTATTCAAATATTTGCCAAGTGTCAATCTGTAATTGGATCTATCATCCACATCTGCCCTAGAACTTGCCACCTCAACTGTTGACTGGGTGCCACATGGCACCACCACATTTATTCAAATATTTGTCAAGTGTCAATCTGTAATTGGATTTGTCATCCACATCTGCCCAGTGAACGTCAATCTGTAATTGGATCTGTCATCCACATCTGCCCTAGAACTTGCCACCTCAACTGTTGACTGGGTGCCACATGGCACCACTACATTTATTCAAATATTTGTTAAGTGTCAATCTGTAATTGGATCTGTCATCCACATCTGCCCAGTGAACTGCTGCCACTTGTTACACTGTCATTGGTCCAAGTCTGCATCATGAGGTGTCGTTGGTGATGTCATGTTGACATCAACATTGACTTTTTGTCCGTCCTTTCACTTGTTTTGTTGTTTGATAATACGATCAGAATGTGATAACTCTCACATACTGAGCCCGTTTGAGAAAGTAAATATACTGTCGGAATCAGCACGACGAGCCGGTTGCAATGGAATTGGTTTCACTCCATTATGAGAACTTTGATTTTTGAGCATTTTTTGAGCCTGGGGAGCCTCCTGGATCAGGGTTACATTGTATTTTCCCTACTCCATCCTTGGAATTTTTGTTGATTTTTTCTGATTCTGGGATCTTGATAGTTGTTTCCTTATGATTTTAGAACAAGATTCACTTTTATACCATAGTTATCATATAATAAATATACACTTAAAATCTCAACTATAGAAATACAACGAAAATAACAAGATCTAGAAATATTAACCATTCACAGTAGACACAAGAACACAAGAGTTTATATTGGGAAACCCAACCTTGGGAGAAAACCCAACAACCTGTCTTATAGAAGAATTCAGTCTAAGATATTACCAGTACATCACCATCAACATATCAAAATACCATACAAACAATGTCCTCCCCAATCCTAGCGTCTCCAAGAGCTAGTGTCTCACTAGACTATCCAAGGCAACACCAAGAAAGAGATTTTCCAATTCTAGCGCCTTCCCAAAGTGTGGCACACTCCCCAAGATAACCAGAAACCAAGATATAGTGAAATTATCACAACTATAGCTAATAATTGCCTTGTGCGTACTCCAGAGGGAGATTTGTGTCTGTCTATCCAAATGAAATGATCCAGCCTGTATTTATACTAATCCAGGTGCCTATATTTTTCTGTGGGGCCGACTTCTTATTCTTGGTCTTCAAATTTACTTTATTACTTTTTTTCTTTTACTAGTGGGGCCGAATTCTCTTCCTTGGTCTTCAATTTCTTCCTGGGGATTCTGTAATGATAGAGATGGGTCTTATTGTACTTTCTTATGGAGAATGACTGATAGAAGTTGCAAAACTTTAGCACTCCCTCTCAACGAGGGAGGACTTCTCCACACTTGGATTTCTTCTATCATAGAAAGGTTGTCCTTGAGCCTGGTTGGTGTAGTATTATCTAGCATGCACCATTTGATGTATACTTCTCCCACATAGCACCTAGTTGATGTATGCTTCTCCCACATATAACCTTGGGTCTCCAATGGTCCTTGTCAAGTCACATGATCAAGGATAGAGACCACACCTAGGCCATTCTCCTTAGCCAAGTCACATGGCCATTGGAGGATAATTCCCGATGCTAATAAATAGAGAAAATCAACACCCT
>ML779027.1:471387-497049 GCA_009831015.1 Picea engelmannii
GGAGCTAGGATGGTGATGGCGAGAGGAAGCAACGTTTAATGGTATGTCACCTATCCCTCTTTAGTTAGTAAATTCAATATTTAAAACTTAAGGAAATCGTCATGTTCTGGTGTGTTTTGTTCTAGATCTAGGTGGATCTAGGGAGATCAGTTAGTGTCCGCACCTACCGATTTGTCTGATAACAGTAAGGATTCATTCCTCCATCTAACATTCCAATTCAAGTGTCATAGACTCTACATCCAACAAAAAAACTTTATATATTGGCACAATTATTTCTGTCTAATAATTCTCATATAAGTAGGCCATAACTAGAAGAGGTTCCATTGTTCATGAACAAGATGCATAATCCAATTAAAATCTTATTTTTTCTAGAGACAACCCCCACTATGGTTGTAATCACCAAGTTCTAACTACATTAGGTGGCTACATCTTTCAATTGCAACCATACATCAAAGTGAAACTCAAGAAGATGCACCAAGATTCATTAATAACTAAAATCTACACTTGGGAAATATATAATTGTTTAAAATGGTAGAAATAAAGGATAGAAATGGCTTATCCAATGTGACCATCCATGGAAAATGAGTGTAACCTTATGCACCATGCTTCCCATGTCAACACAAAGAGTTCACACGAATATATCCAATATCCCATCACAAACATCCTTGGAAAGGACAACCCACGATTCATTGGAAAGGACAACCCAGTCAAGTCAACATAAATCCTCAACACCCAGATATAATGTGGAGTGTAGTTAATATCTAGAGGGGAACTATTACAACCATATTGAAGTTCATAAATACATAATCGACTAGTGATTAAACACTTGTACACCACATAAGGACCGATTCTTATAGAACTCGATTTGTACTATTGTAACATCTATGTTTTCAAAACCAAAACTAGCATTGTATATTGTAAATGTAATGTATGGTTGTAACAAACCCAACCCCTTAAGTACCTTTTTAAGGAATGGGGAATCATAAATTTTCTTTTCTCCATCATCTTGAATCCCCTTCCCGATATCACCATCACCTTCTACTCATCAAGGGATTTCCAATAACTGTTACCATGCTCAAATGCGAGCTCTGGATTGGAAGTTATTCCCTTCTTAAGATCTTTATGAATCATTGGTCAAAGGCCACGTGGGTTCACGTCATTCGTACCATTCCACCTGGCACATAATTTACCATGGTTTTCATCCCTTAGCGATGACATGGCCGTTGGAGGGGTGGTTACAGGGAATGTTCCTCGTGCCTTCGTGATCACTAGGCCTTCGTCCCTTCGTCCTTTCTGTCCATATATAAAACATTCCCAGAGTCCCAAAGTCCCATAGTTCCTTAGCACTCTTGCATCTATAGTGTATATCAATCCATCGTTAAATCCGACGGTTGAGATTCTCCCTCATTCAACGTATACGTTTGAGGGATTTCGACGTTCGACGCATTGATGTTCCAACACCAAATTCCCCTTTTATCTACTTGCATATCCTCTGGAGTCCCTAAACCCCTAAATACTTCCATGTGGCTCCAGCCTTCGACCCTATTGGAGTACACATTCTAATACCCTAAGCCTCTCGGAGTTCTGAACTCTTGAACTCTTAGGGTCCCATTAGCCATTAATTAAAGCAATGATGCACCAGGGGGTGACACACGACAAGGAACATATATGACACGTAGCCCTATCAATGAGAGACACGTGTCACATCCCAATTGGCATATAAGGTCTGTAAAAATCATGAATTAGGATTATACATGGCATGTCGAACATGGGTCCATGTCACCCTAGGCGATGTCAGCATGCCACATCACTCTGGACTGACAGCCTCTGGGAGCCTCCAGCCTCTCCTACCTGTGGAATTGCTCGGAGCTCCAAAGTACGAACTCCTGCCAACAACCTCCCAATACACTTTTATCCCACGGTCAAGATAGGTCCACGTAGATCCCCAGATCTATGGCCTTCATTCCTTCGCAACTTCGATGTTCGAGGGTTTGGCTATGTAATTTCCTTTTTACTCTCGAAGTGGTCAGCGTTGGACTAACCACACTCTGGATCGAACGTTCAAGCGAAGTCCCGAATCTTCTTCGGATCGATGGTCCTCGTTGCCTTGCAACTTCGGCATTTAGGGAAACTCCATGCCTTGCATCCTAAATCACCCAAAGTGGGGTTTAGCCAGAGAGCCAAATAATCATCAGACGACCCATAATCTTCCTTAGTTTGATCCCATGGAAGACATTTGGCAGAAGACAAGGGTGACACATGGATCAATCAATTGGTGACAAATGTCAAGGTCTATTTGAAACATAAGGCCTGTGAAAGTCATGAATCGGGGTGACACGTGGCACACCTACTATGGGTCCATGTCACTCCAACCTTTGATGTTTCGATGATGTTCTCATTCACCAACATGTCGAACCTCCCGGAGTAGGACTTCGTCGTAGTGTTATACGCTAATCCTTCCACTAGTTGATCGGACGGTTGTGAGAGGTTCACAATGGAATCCCCCAAATCAAAAACTCATAACTCTAGCTCAAAGGT
Source organism: Picea engelmannii (assembly GCA_009831015.1). Classification (NCBI taxonomy): domain Eukaryota; kingdom Viridiplantae; phylum Streptophyta; class Pinopsida; order Pinales; family Pinaceae; genus Picea; species Picea engelmannii. The sequence goes on from ML779027.1 coordinate 473,926, forward strand.
CCTTTGGTCTCAGTGTTAGGCCACTCCTAGAGGGACACCTGTCAACCCAAAACACGCTGACATGATGTGTGGCACATGCCTCAGGTCATTGGCATTTCTTTACTATCTCACAAGGCCACCACACATGGCATCACCATTGCTCGACATGTGGACCCACACATGCTCTCGACGTGATACTCATATCCCCACGAACAAACGGTCGAGAGGGGTCCCGAAGGGTCCTTAGATCGATGACCCACATTACTTCACGACTCTGACATTCAGGGGTTTGGGTGTTATAAAACCTATTTTCTACCGAAGTGGTCAACGTCAGACTAACCATGAAGTAGATCCAACTTTCAAGGGATATATTGAATATCCTTAGATCTACAGATCGCGTTACTTCACGACTAAGAAGTTGATTGGGGTTTAGCAAGGGGACGAATCCAATGATTTTCGGGTAATTGACCGCCAGTTGTCGGTCTTCTGTCAAGTTACTGGTTTGATAGGTCACTTTCAGCACAAGCTAGATGTTATGAGGATTTCAACATCTCGGAGCTCCAGAGCCCCGAAGTTCAAAAGGTTTATCTCTCGTTGGGCGTAGCACTGGCTTCCATGGTCCTGCTCATATGAGGTTTTTGACAAGTTTTGAGGGCTACACCTTTAGCTTTCAGTCGAAATTTGGTTAAGTCACTAGGAATGAGCCCACGGTTACTTGGAAGACTGGTTCAAAGGAACCTCCCTTCATCTACAGAACTTGAATTTAGTTACCTGCGAAGGTAAATTTGAGGGGTCGACAGGACTGAAGCGTTCCAACAAAATCTGCCCCAATTCTTACATGACTAAATCCATCCTTGGGAAATGTCCCTTAAGGATTTTCCAACCAACACAGAAACCATAGCTTAGTCCTAAATTCATTCGAATACCCATGTCTAATAGTCCTCTTGCTGCTAAGCAGAGGCAAACAAAAACCATTCAAATGCAGGGGTTCACAGGAGAACAATAAACATTTCTAATATTCATCATACAATGCAATTTTTTTCATAGACATAGATATATAACCACTCATTTTAATTATAGTACACAGGGTATATAAAATACTTATCTATTACAGTCGATCACCAACCAACTTACTGTGGGTGTTCACCTTTCCACCCAACTATAGGTTCATAGACATTCATTCTTATACCTTTGGCCACCCCCATGCCAATCCATGATATCACTAGGGAACTTTTGCAGTTTCTCAGAGATTGTTTCTCTATCACAACCTCTTCGAGGTTTATCAGATGCTTCTTCAAGATCAAGCTCGCGACATTCTGCTCAAGTCATGTTTTTTGCAAACTCTTAGTTTTTCTTCGAACTCCAGAGCCTCACGTATTTTCCTATTTCTGAATGGTATCCCCTTCTCTTGCATTCCCTCTCCTTTTTCCCCTAGGGAGGTTCTGGACCTGTCATGTTCCTACTTTCAAAATGAATTTGGGTCAGTCTAGGCCTGCAGGAAACCTGCATTTTGTGGTACTTCGAGATGACATTTTTATGTCTTCTTAGTCAAACTCTCCATGCTTCCATGCATGGGGTTAGTTGATTGTTCAACCATTAGTCCTTCTTTCATTAACTGATTTTTCCTTGGGATTGGGATGAGGCTTATTATTTCAACAAAGAGAATTTGAGTCATTTTGACATAATGAACCCTCTCTATAGTTTCCTCACTTTTTCCCCTAGTTATATCATGGCCATTAATTCAAGGCTTCACCCCACAGTCATTTATTGGAAATCTAAACAATAATACATTTACATTGTTCACATGCCATAGCATGTTAACCATAATTAATGATTAATTACAAGTTGGGGGAAACAAGGGTATTACAATCCCCTCCCCATTAAAAGGAATATCGTCCTCGATGTTCTTTCTCAGTAACACATATCCCGCCTTTTTCATTTAGCTACTTTAGAAATCTTGATCCTCTTTCTTGGTCAGGTCCTTTCTAGACCCTTGGTCTTCGTCACCTGTGCAGTTCATGGATTTTCATCCACATGGTTGTCTTATTATCTTGGATCATTGTTTTTCCTTGACATACCCATTGTGTGCATGATCCCAATCAATAGTTTATAAGAATTATCAGAGTCTCCTCTTCCTTGAGGTCGCTCACCCTCCAGGCCCAATCTTAGGCATCCCCTTCTCTGCTATAAAGTCCCTTGGGATATACGTCTTTCCTTGCCAAGGATTTCTCGCACATGAAGAGTTATAAAGACTTCATTGAGCCTTACAATTGAGGTGTCCCTTCGTCTTTTGTTTCCACAACACAACATATTCTAGGGTGATCATGGCTTACCACATAGTTCTCATGTCTCAACAGTAGCCTTTTTCATGCTTTCCATCTTGACAACCTTCACCTGTTCTCTCTAGACAGATCTTTTTTTCCTCACCTGTATCACAAGTATATAGAAATTATGAGATATTATCATCAATTTCAAATTCATAATTTTCTTACAAAATTTTCACCCAAAGAATTCCAAATTCCACATTTATTTTCATATTTGTTCCGCACAGGAACCAGATTCGCAAGTATGGGACTTTCCTTCCCATAGCATTTTATCTCAATAGGCAATTGGTCTTCATTATGGGCTTACAACACTGCCATATCCAAGGCCCTTTTCTTCCTGCAATTTCAATATTCCTCAGGAAAACAAATTGTTAGTTTTCATGTACATTATATTTTCAAAACTATGCATACTAATAGTCTAAGTCACTTCATTTATTCAAGGGTACAAAGTAAAAAGGAAATATCATTCTTTACATATGCATCCTTTCAGCATACCAAATTTTTCTAAATGCAATTCAAATATCAAATGACTCTAATAAATGTGCCACTATTCATGGCCACATTCATACCCAATGTACCCTTTATATTGGGGTCAGGTTTGCCACACTTATGATAAGCACTTTATCATGGTGTGTTGGAGCTGAACCAACCTCTTCACCATGAGGTCTAATCATTCTCCTTCACTCTTACAACATGACTATACTCCCTACTACATGCTGATCATGATCCCAAATCAACACATACAAAACTAAAAGTTTCTCTTGAATGCACCCAAGCATTCCTCCTTCATTAGTAACAAGGGTGCCAACAGTCATGGCCACCCAAAATTTCCTTTCTTTATCAACTACACAATTCAAGTGGAGTAGTGGAAGGTCCTCCTTCCTCGATGGAAATCCATTTCCTTCCCTCTTATGAAAACATGCATTTCCTCAATGCATTCCATGCAATGTGATAACTATGAGCACCTTTATTCCCAATATCCCTAGATTGGTTATTGTACCCATGGTACTCTTTACTCATGAATTTTCTTGCAAGGATTATAACTCATCCTTGACTAGCATAGAATTCCTCTCTCTATTCCCTGGGTTCTTTTCATGAATCATACCCTACTTGGGTATCAATGGAATCAAACAACCACTCAACTTCAATTATATATATCATTGAAATAATAAAATATTTCATAAGGGATTCTTACCCAATCCCTTCATACCTTATGCCTTCTAGGCATGAACACTTTTATACATGTTGTAACTTTCAACACCCTCTCTGATATATCATCATTCGTGGTGCTTCACGGGGAATTTTAAAGTCCCTTAAACAAATTTCAACAACAACATCCTTGTATTCATCTTCTACTTGAGTTTTTCCATCATTGGTAACTGTCTTTCCCAACAATTTCAATTTCTTTTCTACACTTGACATATATCAAAAATTCATTAGTCATCATGAAAATAAAAATGCATGTATCATAACATTCAAATCAATAAAATATTTTCAAATATGTCGTAGCATATCTTTATGCACTTCTTCACATTATCCTTAATGTTTTCATGAGTGCAATACCAACAATTCTCAATTGTTTCTACCGTCATACAACCATCATCATTATGGTTTCAAAACATTTACTTTCATCAACACCCTAGTTTCTCATCCTAGAGAAAACATAATATAAAACAAGAAAGGAGTTAAGGGCTCTTCCCTTTTTCGAACCCCTTCTACACATCCTGGGACTTTCAGTCCAACTAAGTTATTCCAAGGCCTCACTGTCTTTACTTAACATGGTTCAACCAAGCCTATTCATTTAAACATACTCATTGGTTTATTTTCCTTTTACCAGTTGTACTTGTTTTCACAACTGTTATTTTAAGGACTACAACTCTGTTAAGCAATTCATATTTTTTTAAATGAGAAAAGTATTATGCCTTTTCCTTTTCTTTACTTTTTCAATTTACTCCCTGCTGGGATATTCCTGCTCTTTTTCTTTAGAAACCTTGGTTAGGCTCACTCTAACCTTTTGCATACATCAACATGCTTCAATAGAAAAAAATATTTTCATGATGAATTATGAACATGTGCTTCCCGAACATTACCATTTAGTTATCAGAATGGTCAACATTCATTTGTTAGTCTTCCACTCATACATTTTGTTTTAGAATGTAATCCAAGATTCTTATATAAATAGACTTGTAGCTCACTACTTAATTCTCAATAGTCATTAAGGTTGTGATTATGTTCTCCTGACAGAGTATTTACGCAGTTCCTTCACAGGGAACCCCTTTGGCATGCAACTTCCTTATTGCATATCCATCGCTATCTTTGATGGCCTCAACCTTGAGTTAGCTTCAGTTGTTTGACAAATATTCCATAAGGAATATAAACATGCATCTTTGTTATGCATCCATCTTATTTATCCACACATATTCCTTGTTATGTCAACCTACATCCATGACGTACTTAACCACATGCATAATCATAAGCCTATGTGTAGATACCATAGGTATATTTCACAGCTCACATACATCTTTACTTTAAAATCATACAACTCATGATTGTTCACATTCATTCTCATGCTATCCTTAAAGGCATAATCATTTTCCTTTTATCAATGACAATAGAGCATCCTTGCTCATTTAATATTTAGTCTATTTATACTATCCTTTCTTGAGGGAATGGAGCACATTCCCCTCAGGTTATCATTCAAAACAAAACTTTCAAGACTCTTCAAAATAGAGTCAGCCATGCATCCATGGTATTCATTTAATCTTGGCAAGTGCAATTCTTGCCTTACATTTCACTCATTTAGGCTAAATCCATATAGTCTTGAGGATAAATAAGGGTCTAAGATCAAGGAGGAAGTAAAATTTGGAGAGGATGCAGGAGGAACAAGATAAAAAAAAATTGTACATTTTCATGAAAATTTATACGAATTTGTGCAATTAGCGCAAATACGAAATTTGTAGATAGGTAATTCCTAGACTTCTTCACCCCTCTTTTACTAACACCTCCCAAGCTATGACCTCACCCAAATATCTATAAATTAAATAATTCTCCCTTTACTCCTATCCATTAGAAATTTTTAGCCTTGGTTGATTGGAATACCATATTACTTTCCCTATTGCTCAAAATTATGGGTGGGAAACCCTCACAGCTAAACCTCATCTTCATGGTACACCTAGGTGGGGTGAAAATGTTGAGAGATCACACTCAAATTACAAGGTGGTAATGCCTAAACCTAAAAAGGTTTCTATCCATCCTCCTCTTCTCGAATTTACTCCTACACCCCCTCATATTAAAGATGCTAATCTAGTTAGAGTTATTCCACATGACAAAATTCAATCAACTACTTTGAATGGAGTCCCAAAATTTATTGTCTATGATGATCTTCCCTTACCTCTTCAAGACGACTCTTAAATTCTTGGCATAATATCATATGATCCTTTTATTCTAAACCTTGCCAATTCTCCTCTTAGGAAAAAACTTAAAGACTCAAATTAATACCATTTCCAATCTCATATAGTCAACCTTTTTGGGGAAAAAAGAGAATCAAATTATTATTTGAGGGAGTGTGCCACCAAGTATATTTTCAACAATGAGATATGCAAGGGGTAATGCCTTGAATGAAAAACCTCCATATTCTTCGTGTACATAACCAAATTCTCCTCCTTCCCATGCTTAGGTGGATGTTGACCCCTAATGGCATAAACTAAAAACCTATCACTCTTAATAATAACATTTAACAATAAACACAACCAGATACAAGGAGAGGCCATCAACAATATCTAGATCCATTTTATTCATAAATGAACCTATTACATAAAGTAACTATCACAACGACATCCCTTTTCCATGGTGGGTGATGAGCGTAATCTTTCTCAGTCTACTAGATTCTCATTCACTCAAGCATGTTCAATAAAATAACCCAAAAATACCATCATGAAGGATGAACACAAAAGTCTATAAATAATTTCTAATATTAAAACCCTAAAAGGCTACGTAGGGCTTAAGGAGCCTTTTGATACTGCAATAAGACCCACTAGTGTATAAAATATTATTATATGTCAATATCACCTCCCAACCACATAAAATCACTAATTCTGAGATTTTATAACCCCTAACTAAATAATTGACCAAGATATAATGATAAATACAACACATATAATCAAGTGTAATTAGGGCCCAAAATTATATTGACGCCTGAATGCATCATATGAAACCCATCACGATTAATCCAACATTAATCACAATTTTTGACAATAAAAACAACACTAAACAATGAAAGGCCATAAAAAATATCCATATCTATTTTATTAAGAAACAAACCCTAACTATTTCATAGAGAAACTACAACAATGGCCTCCCTTTCTCATAGCATGGGGAGGGGGTGGGCTCTCTCAATATGCTAGACTCTCATGTTCTAAATCTTATTTGATATAATACCATTATTAAGGATGAACATGAAAACTCATAAATTAATCACTAACATCAAAACCCATAAAATCTATGTAGTTGTCAATGAACCATGTCATACCCCACTAATACTCACTAGTGTATACAATATTAATATAGTATAACCTCCCAACCACCTATAATCACTAATTCATAAAGTTTTTAGCCCCCAACTAACTCAATAAATGACCAAGAAATAATGAGTAATACAACAAATATAACTATGTGCACAACTCAACTCAAGGTGACAATGATATTACAGAAACACACACATCCTATTGCAACTCTCAATTCACTAATTCTAGTTGATCTACAACCTCCTCAAACTATTTCAACCTACTAGAGTAGATACATGACATCACTAACAAATGAACCCATATAAGATAATCTAACCAAATTCCTACCAAACCATGAACACTACATCTCTCCTCATCGAAATAATGTTCTCCTCTCATAGGAATATAACATTGGGAATATTATGGATTCATCCTACCATAAGGATAATCATATATCCACATCATTGATCTACAACCTACTCATCTCCTGATCTACTCCACCACAACTCAACTCTATCATCCATAACCTTTAACGTCATCTCATGTTAGAGAGACCTCACACTTTAAGCTATGTAAGCCTAAGATCCTAAAACTCCTACATTATCAAGTAGGAGTGATCCCGTGTGGTCCAAGCCATCGAACTCATGCTACAACGAATTCAACGTGACATAGCATTGGTGCACTCTTGCATAAGCTCTCTCATTTCTAACTCATCCCGATAGATCTTTTTGTTATGAAACTTTCTCACACACATGCAACCTACAATGTTGCTCACATCCTCAACCAAAATTGAAATCATCCCATTGGATCACCACGATTGTCCAAATGTGTATAGAACCCTATCTACTTAAAAGTTGATGTACTGCTAAAAAAATATTATTCACTATCTTTATCCATATCTTCCAAACTCAAGAAACTTTGCTAAAATGTTGGCATAACCATTAGGGTGATCGATCTTGATGTCTACACTCCTAAGGAACTATCCCAAGTTGAAACTGAATTGAAAATAATCCACAACTAACACAAGGTACACTAAAACCATGGTGTAGTCTCTTACAACTAGGAAATCACCTTGTGAAAACTACAAATCCATCAAATCATCTTCACCAATTGAGTTAATGTTCCTCAAACCCACTCCTATCTCATGTGTTTCCTAATTGAGTGGTAGAGTTTTAACTCTAAGAAATCTAAGAATGCATTTACAAAGAAATCTAAGAATGCATCGTCACTCTCTTACCACATAGTAAATAGGCCCCATCCAATTGTGACCAACACATTGTAAGATTCTAGTGATAATCAACACTGGTGAGATCCATAATCTTTATCTACCTCTAAAATCAGTTCTTCCATCGAAACCACAGTTCTCAACAACCAACAATATAGCCCAATATTTTCATCTCAAAATCATTTTAAAACCAAAAATAAACTTAAAACTCAACTCAACAATTTGCACCTTTCCTTTGAAAATTCACAAATCTGAGAGATGTATCACTCACTTAGTCCAAGACCATAGATATAGGTTCTGAAGTGCAGTAATTAGTCCACCACCAATCGAAAATGGAAGAAAAAAATTGCTCAACCCGATGTTCTTATGGTGATCTCTTATTCATGATGCTACTGCCACCCACCCATGGAGGAAAGATGCAAATCACATCCCTGGTTGGTGCAATATATTGACTCACAATACATTAATTGAAAACCCATCAAAATTACTTCAATATTTATAATAATATTTTAATAATAAACACAATTCATCACCAAAATCCAAATCCATTTTATTCAAAACAAACTTTCACTATCACATAAAGCAATTACTAAAAGTCATCAACAAGATCCAGATCCATTTTATTCATAAACAAGCTTTCACTATCGCATCAAACTGCTACAATGGCCTACTTTACCTATGGCTAGACCCTCATGTGTTAAATCCCAGTCTACAATATCCCAGCAATATCGTCATAAATATTGAACATGAAAACCTAAAAATCAATCATTAATGTCAAAACTTTAAAAAGCTACATAAAATTAAAAAAATCTCATCACACCCCATTAAAGCTTATATAAAAAAATATGTTATATAAAAAAATGTTAACATTGTCTCCCAACTACCTAAAATCATTAAATGAGAGTCTCCAACCTACAACTAATTCAATCAATGGATAAGACATAATAAGTAACACAACAAATACAATCAAGTACAATAGTGGAAATTTTATTTTTAAATATGTTATGAAGTTGGACTTTGAACTTCTAAATCATGTTTCCAGTAGAGAATTAGTAAATAGGATTCATAGATTTCAACTGTAATGATGAAGAAATTCAGTTGTTTTTAATAATATTAGGATAAGAATGTTAAATTTATTCTCGTGAATTTTTTTTAATAATACTAGGACACAAATATATTAATCTCATATTTTGATTTGATGGTAAGGATGATTTTAACGATGGAAATTTATTTTAAAATGTAGAAATCTTGGCGAATCTTATTAATTCTTCATATGCCAAATATAAATGTTTTACTAATTCTTCATATGCCAAATATAAATGTTTGGCAAATTTATTTTTTTAAATATTGAAATTCCTAAAGATTTTATATAGTTTGTATAAAATTTAGGTGATTTTTAAGGTAAAATAATTTTATTGTATAAAATTTGGACGAATCATTTTTAGAATAACAAATCTTGTTTTGAGAAAAACCATGGAAAATTAACCCATGAGCAAAAATTAACCCCTAAAATCATCCATATTTAATGAATGATATGAATTTAATGTTAATGATACATGTCATATATTTGAATTATCATATATTTGAATTATCTTTTAGCATATGATTATACAATTTATGGAAAAAACTATGAAATATTATATTTTGATATTATATAGAAAACAATGTTTTATCATGACTATATGAAATGTATTATAATGTAAATGTCATTTTCCATTCTTACTCATTCATTATATGGGTAGAAATAAGGTGTATCGACTACGAATAAGGAGAAAGAGACAATGCTTGTTTATTCATGGGAGTGAGAAGAGAATGTTTGTTTATTCATAGGAATTGGAAGGCGACACATAGCTTTGGAAAGTCATGCTCACTAGAGAGTCATGTGCATATTTTAAATAATACTTAATTATTATTTATGGTGGTGGGATTTTATGTTTACTTAACTATTTAAATAATACTTAATTATTATTTATGGTGGTGGGATTTTATGTTTACTTAACTATTTAAATAATATTTAATTATTATTTATGGTGGTCGGATTTTATGTTTACTTAACTATTTAAATAATACTTAATTATTATTTATGGTGGTCGGATTTTATGTTTACCTAATTATTTGACATTAGAGATAAATTTTATTTTGATGAAGGTCTTCTTTGTTTCACTTTCACTTCTTGTATGTAATAAAGAGTTAATTAATTATTTAAAAATACTTTATAACTATTCTCTATATCCTCCCAGGATTATATAAAGTTCACTAGTATGTAATAAAGGTTAATTAATTATTTAAAAGTACTTTATAATTATTATCTCTATCCTCCCCGGATTACATAAAGTAAAGAAATGGATTGCATAAAATAAAGAGATGGAAAAACAAAGCAAAAAGAGTACACCTATATCACAGTTAAAGTTGTGCCTAAATTTTATGTGAGACTTGAATTTTTCATTCATCCACACTATATTTCAAAAGGATCTATGCCAATGATATCAAGAATATTATCAATACACCAAAACATGATATCGATGACAATTAGGCATACAATGGGTCATGCATAGCCATCACCAATGCAAGCATAAGAGCTCGTCATCTATGCCAGTAGTGGTGATGGGGTGGTAGTAAATTTCATCGATGGAAGTGTTGGTGACTAATTTAGAAATAGCTTAGGGAAGCCCATCATGCTTAGGGTAGTACATCATTGATGTAGTGTTTTGACGAAGTTAATGAATATGTGTAAGTTAATGGGTTAGGTTCTATGGATTTTTTTACTAATTAGGGGTTATGAGATTTGGGGTTAGTGGGTTAAAGGATATTTAAGGGTTAGGCACATTTGTTGGTTATTTATTAAGGGTTAAGTGAGGACATGGTTTGATGGTTCAATAGTTATTATTGAGTTAGGTCATGAGTTGATGGAAAATAAAATGTTTTTTTTTACTATTGTTGAAAAGTACCTCCTTACCTAGCTAATAATAATATAGTGTTTGAAATAGGGATAAACTCTTTATCACATGTGTTGATTTCAATATTTACATATGAAAGAGCATGCAAATATACAAATCATATGTTGTTTGATGTCTTACCTACTAAAAAAATAACACCAAAAGAATATTATGAATTATTTATCTCAACTTCAAAGGTATATAGAAAATTAGGAAAAATGATCTCCCATAATATGTCTTTTCATATTTGAACCTCATTCAAAATGATTAGTTGTTTATGTCTATGTCTTTTCATATTTGAACCCCATTTAAAATGATTAATTGTTTATGTCCATTGATGAAAAGGCATGATCACCCTACTTAACAATATCACCCTAAAAGAATATGGAAGTCAAAGAAAAATATTATTTTAGTATATACATTGTTATCTACTATGTGTATTTAAAACATCTTTTTGGTCAATACATAAAATTATGGTCATTTTGCTACATAGTATCAATAATTATGTTGAGGTAATCCATAACAATAATATCATTTAAATAAGTGAAATAATTGCAAGGCAACTAGTTCCTGCGTGCATGTTTTATATTTAGTTTTGGTTGATTGATTTGGTTTTAATTGATTGATTTGGTCTGGTTTTGGCTGATTGATTTGTTGTAGAACTACTTCCTACTATAGCCATATAAAGCTATTAGTGAGACAAAGCTATTAACCAAGGTTCAAGTTAAATGGAAAACAACAAAATACATTTCACTACTTGTCACAACTTGCTTATGCAGTCAAGAGATCAGGAAATACAAATGTGTAATTATTTTATTGCATCAAACATGTACGTGGGGGCATTTTGCAAAATAATTAAATGTGTTTGAACTTGAATAATCGAATCACGTTGTCCAGGCTTATGTTCATTTATGCTTATAAATGCCTAGTACTTTGTTATAATGCAATGTATGGATAATGAAAGGTCAAATACCTAATATGCCATGGCTAAAACCTGTAGTAGGAAAGTATGGTCAAGAAACTTAGTATGAGTTTGAAACAACAATAAAGAGTCATGTTACCAGGCACCAGATTTATTATAATAGAAGAATATAGAAATATTGTAGTGAGTACCAGTGGAATAACAACAAAGACCAAAAATATAACAACAGAACAATAGAATATATGGAACCACAACACCAAAATAATACCTTTATTGATAGGAAGAAATGTTCACTTGCCTCTTCGAGTGGGAAACCTCCAACAAAGAAGAGATCTATTACAATAATTCTCAAGACAAATCCCTCTCATACCTTATACTCTTATTTATACTAATTCTATCTTCTAAAGAACATTCTAGAGGAAGATCTTTCTAGAAGTTTAAGCTTCTATTAGGTCCTCTTACATTGACTTGTTCATATTTATTATATAGGCCTTATTAACTAGTATTGGTATTTATTACATGGAAATGTATTATTCTACCTACATGAGAAGTTAGGGGTTTAGCTCCCTAACATGCCCTCCCCCTTGAAGAACAACCTTGTCTTCAAGGCTTGATATGAGGAAATTCCCGAAGAATAGTGGTTGGCTCCCAGGTGGAATCTTTTGGAGTTGTATCTTTCCACTACACTAACACCTCCTTGATGGTTCATTGACGGAGACGATGTTCACGCTGGTCCAAGAAAACATGTGGCTACAACCATATGGAACCTTCAACATCCGACTTCGAAAGATTGGTTTGAGTTTGGAACTTAGTTCCAATCACCTTATTTAAGCATGACACATGAAAAACAAGATGGATCTTAGAATAACTGGGCATCACTAACTGATAGGCCATTGGTTCCACATTCTTGAGAATGGTATAAGGACCATAAGAGAAAGCTTCTGACGATGTTCAAATTTGAGTGAAATCTGCTTGTAAAGTTGTATACAAAGAAACACCTAGTCTCTTGTAGAAAATTGGCATTCTAAACGTCCTTGATCTGCTTGTTGTTTCATATGATTTTGAGCCATGACCAAATTGTCTTTGAGAGCACAGAGAATGATGACACTGATTGCATGAGTTTTGTCAACCTCCTAAACCTTTGAGACCCCTGATATATGTAGGAAATAACTGACGAGGGGTTTTTTCCATATAATGCTTCAAAAGGAGTCATGTAGGTAGCAATATGGTAAGATGTGTTATACCACCATTCAACTAGGGGTAACCACTATTCCCACTAATGTTTCCGATCATATTCAAAACACCTCAAATATGTTTCCAAACACTTGTTGACAACTTTCGTTTAGCCATCAATCTGTGGGTGATAAGCAATATTGAGATGTAATTGTGTGCCTTGGAGCCTGAATAGTTATTCCCAAAAATTGCTGGTAAAAGTGGGATCTCTATCAGATGCAATGGAATGAGGCATGCCATGAATCTTGAAAATATGATCCATGAAAATCTAAGCCACTGCGGATGCTGTGAATGGGTGTTGAAGAGTACAAAAATGAGCATACTTGGAAAGGAAATAAACTACCACCATGATGACTGACTTATTTCCAGATTTAGGTAAGCCCACAATGAAATCCATTGAAATGTCCCTCCAAATAGTTGGTGGAATCAAAAGTGGGTGTAGTGTGTCTGGAGATTTAATAGTTTCCCCCTCGTTGCATTGATATACATCACATTCATCCACAAAGGTGTGAACGTCTTGTTTCATACCATCCCAGAAAAAAGAGTGTTTTACTCATTCATAGGTTTTGGTAAACCTGGAATGCCCTTCTATGGGTGAAGCATGAAGCTCAGAAAGCACCATAGATTTAATTTGTGACTGGTGGCTTAAATATAGATGGCCTTTATAGCGAAGCTCTTCATTTTGCCAAGAGTACACTGTAGAAGCTGGAGAATTGTCTTGCAATTGTTGGATCAGTCGAGAAGTTTTGGGGTCTTGCAGTCATTCCTGGTGAACAACTTGGAGCCAATCTGATACAATGAAGAAGAGGGAAAAATGGATCCTTCTTCTTCGTACTTTCTAGACAGAGCATCAACCACTAAATTTTCTTTTCCCTTCTTATAAATGAACTCATAATCATATCCAAATAGCTTGGTCACCCATTTTTAATTCTCCTGGGATGAAATCTTCTATTCTAGGAAATACTTGATGCTATGATGGTCGGTTTTAATTTGGAAGTGTTTCTCCAAGATATAAGGATGCCAGAGATCCAAAGCATGCAAAACAACCAACATTTCCTTTTCATAGATTGATTGGCCAAGATGTCTCTTCGAGAGTTGTTTGTTAGTGAAGGCCAAGGGTCTACCCTCTTGCATGAGTACTACGCCAATGCATTTCCCAGAGGCATCACATTTGAGGACAAAAGAATTTGTGAAGTCAGGAAGGGCCAAGAAAGGAGTTGTGCACATAGATTCTTTCAATCCTTCAAATGATTGATCAACTATTGGAGTCCAAGTGAAAGCATTCTTTTTTAGGAGAGAATTAAGAGGCACTGCAATTTTTCCATAATTATTAACAAACTTGCAATAATATCATGTTAAACCCATAAAACCACGCAAGATATTGAGATTTTTTGGGCACGACCAATCCTACATAGCTTCAATTTTCTTAAGATCCACCCTTACACCATCCTTTCCGACCATATGACCCAAGTACTCCACTTCCGAATCTCCAAAGGCACATTTAGATTTCTTTAGAAAACATTGGTGCTGAGAGAGTAGCTTGAGAAATTGATCCAAATGGTTAATATGGTCTGCCCAGGTTTTACTATAGATGAGAATATCATCAAAGAAAACTGGGACAAAATGATAGAGAAAAGGACGAAAAACATGGTTCATGAGGATTTGGAAAGTGGAGGGAGCATTACACATGCTAAAGGGCATGACCAAGAATTCATAGTGACCCTCATGAGTGAAAACAATAGTATTAGGAATGTCTTCCTCTTGCATACGTATCTTGTGGTAGCCAAAACGTAGATCAAGTTTAGTAAAATACTTATCACCACTTAATTCATCCAAGAGATCATCAATGGCATGAATGGGAAATGTGTTTTTGATGGTGAGTTTATTGAGGGCGCAAAAGTTGGGACACATACACCAAGTACCTTCTTTTTTGAGTACCATGACCACAGGGGAAAAATAGGGGTTGGTACTAGGGCGGATAACACATGCAGGTAGCAATTCTTGAACAATTTTCTCAATTTCATTCTTTTGTGCAAAGGGATGATGATTGGTGTTTGGAGATGATACATTGGAGGTTAGGATGCACCAAAAGTGTCTCAATTTATTGAATATAATGGAGTTGGGCAATAATTCCGGAATGACCTTTTTTGAGGAGCTTTTCCATTCGATGGGAACTGATGATCTCAGGGGATCCTAGAGTGATTCCTTGGAATTTATATTGTTGTCTTGTCTGTTGGAATTGCAGGGTTAATTTCTTAAAATCCATGAGGATGGGACCAAGAGTGTGTAACCACTCCGCACCAAGAACAATATCACAACCACCCATGTCAATAGAAAATATATGATATTTCAGGTGGTACTTCCCAATTTGGAGACACACATTTTCACAACACCCACCACATTTCATGGAACCACCATTGGAAATCATGATTTGAAAGTTGTCGACTGCATGTATATAGAAATGGTTTTCTTGGGCAATATGATGGTGAATAAAATTATTAGTGTTTCCATTGTCAATTAAGATGATGACCTTTTGATTCTTAATGTATACAATGAGCTTGAGGGTTTGGGGAGAAGATAAGCCAGTGAGAGCATTCAATGAAATGATTAGTTCTAATTCTAGTTGTTCAGAGGGTGGAGTAATATCAGTTGGCTCAGGTAATTCTACCATAAGGGGGGTCTCGAGCTCTTCTTTAGAAACATCCTCATATGTGTCCATAAACAACTTTTTTTCCTTACACTCGTGTCCCAGAAAATATTTTTCATCACAATTATAACAAAGGCCCTTGAGTTGGCATTCTACCATTTCAGTCCGAGTTAATTTATGGATCTTGAGTGGGAGGAGGAGCAGGGTTAGTAGGTCGAGTGTGAGGAACAAAGGAAGGTTTTTGGTTATGAGAAGAGACAATTTATTGGGCTTCCTTAGCACATTGAGTGGCTTCCAACCAAGTTTGAGGGCAAGCCATGAGGTCCTAGGCTCGAATTTCCTCTTTGAGACCACTGATAAAACATTCCCGGAAGAAGGAATCGACCATGCCCTCTATTCTAAAAGCCAAGTGTTCAAAGGTAAATATAAAGTCTTCCACTGTGCTAGATTTCTTCAACTTGGTTAAATGACCAAGATAGTGGGTATCATTATCAAGGCAGTCATATAGCTCTGCCACAAATTGAGTCTAAGCAACATACCCCTGGCATGTCTTTCTACGTCATTAACACCATTGCCAATGTTTTGGATCCAAAAAAAGGACACCATAATGAAGTTTGGCCAGATCATTAGTAGTTCTATGCAAGGAGAAATAATGTTCCATTTGAGTGACCCAACCAGTGGGATCGGGTCCATCAAATTTGTTCACTTCAACTCGGGGAAGGCGGGGGTCACAAGGAAGGGAATTGGAATGAAGGGCCATATTATGGGAATAGGTCTCACCTTCATAGTGGGAAGGTTGTTCAAGGGAGGGAGATACAAGGGACTGTTTCAACCACTAGGTGAGGGATGACAATTCACCCTTAACCTCTGCCAATTCAGTAGTAAATTTGGCCTCAAAGGTGTCCAAGCGAGAATTATTGGAAGCAATTTCAAAGGTCATTCTTTGGATGTATACCTTATGTTGTTTGGATTCATCTTGTAGGTGAAGTAATTCTTGGTTGCGAGAGTTGGCCATGGGTGAAGAAGGGGAACAAAAGAGGGGAAGTGGGACCATAAAAAAAGGAGTAAAAATTGATGTATATGAATGTGTTCAATGTGAAAAGAGGAATGCAATGAGATAGGTTTCAAATAAGGGTGTGAGAAGGTAAACAAAGGTTAAAAATGATAGGTATCACACTGATTATGGAGAAAAGAGGAATCCAATGAGATAGGTCTAAAATAAGGGTCTTGGGGGGAGGGGGCGGTAAAAAAAGTTAAAAATGATAGGTGTCACAACGATCTAGGAGAAAAGGGGAATCCAATGAGATATGTCTCAAATAAGGGTACTGGCAGGTCTCATATTTGTTTTTTACTTCGCTAGGGTTTTATGCAGATCAGAATAATACCGTAGTATCGAAATACCCAAATTCTTAATAGAAAAATGAAATAAATGTATAGTAATTTTTGCAACCTGAATGTAGGAGGAAAGGTTGCAGGGAAATAGATCTTCTCTGTTCCTTTTCTGTTTGTAATTTTTGCAACCCAAATTTCGGAGGAAAGGGTGCATGGAAATAGATCTTTTCTATTCCTTTTCTATTTGGTTTCCTTCCAAAGGGTTAGGGTTTGAAGGGTGCCTACAGACAAGTTTTTTACCTATGCTATAGTTCTCTGATATATGTGCGGGTCCAATAGTAGTACTCAACCCAATATCTCAGGGAACTAACTAAGCATGCTAGACTGTACCCTCAGTCGTACTACCTGAATACCTAGGTACTAGAGAGTATCTTCCCAAGTGGTGTTCTCGGTGGCACTATAACATTCAGGCGGCTTATCAGTTCATCTATGGTTGGTTTCAGGATAACTAGGGGGTCTCTCGATATACCAAAGGTACGTGGAAGCACAAGTATGTATAAATTTGTTGTTTGATGTGATATCACTCGAAGGGGTACCAACAAGGGTTAAAAAGGTGTCTAACAATGTGATCTTAAGTACCTCTTGTATTTCCTACGTGTATGCTTCCCTGATCACATATTTATGTGTTGAACGACAGATCTTTGTAGCTTAAAGATGCTAAAACATGTCTCTAACTTGGAAACAAAATTAACCCACAAATCCTACCAAGGAAAGTGCTCTGATACCACTTGTTAGGAACCATATCTATTATAATCGCAGAAAACAAAAATATTGTAGTGAATACAAACATAATAACATCAGAGAACATAAAGATAACATCGGAACAACATCATATATGGAACCACAACACCAAAATAATACATTTATTGATAGGATGCAATGTTCACTTGCCTCTTCAAGGGGGAAACCTCTAACAGAGCTCTATTACAATAGTTCTCAAGAAAAATCCCCCTCAAACCTTCTACTCTTATTTATACTAATTCTGTCTTCTAAAGAACATTCTAGAGGAAGATCTTTCTAGAAGCGGAAGCTTCTATTGGGTATTATTGCATTGACTTGTTCATATTTATTAAATAAGTCTTATTAACTAGTATCGGCCTTTATTACATGGAAATATATTATTCTACCAACTTGAGAAGTTAGGGGTTTAGGTACCTAACACAAGTTGAGTATAAATAGGGTGATTGCAATGAAATATATTGTATATTAATCGCAGTCGTAAGAGTGAATGATGATATGGTCTAAACAATAGTGTGAATTACTAATGTAAGTTATTAAATAGAGCTTACATAATAACATTGATGTACTCAACGTATCCTCTTGAGCCATTATTGTTGATTAAGGTTGGTTGTCATTGATGTCATCCCTTGAAGAAAGCCCCGCATCACAAAGGTTTGGGTAATGGACCCAAGATGGTTCGATGTAAATATGACTCATTATTGTTTTTTCATGGTTGATAAGAAGGAAATATGGATGAACTCCAAAGTGGTCCCCTTATGGTGAAAGCCCTCACGGGAAGACACTTTGTGGAGTAAGAGAACCCATGCTTAATTGTGGAATAATGAGATGAGGGACCGTGAATTTTTTAGGGAAACTATCCTAGATATATAGTTCTTTTCATTACATTTCCTATGGTATGTGGAATGTCACATAACTCTTCACGGTTAGAGAGTTATGACCATGTGAAGTTAGAGAACCCGGGTTTGGGTAATGGAGCCAAGATTGTTTGATGAAAAACAGTATGATTTTTGCTATATTTGAAAGTAATACTATTCTATATGGATAGTACATGTCATTCCATTTCTTTTGGTATGTGGAACGTCACATAACTCCCCACGGTTTGAGAGTTATGGCCTTACGAAGTTGGAGGACCCTTTTATGTCATCTAGAAGCCCCAAAAGGTCAAAGTAGTCAAAGTGGTTTAAGAGATTTTAGAAGGTAAATAATAAAGAGAAGTGATGAGTGTACTATAATTCAAAGTGAATAAAAAATAAATTATTTAAATAATAAATTTAATGGAGAAATTAGAAGTGGGTTAACCCTAAACTAAGGAAAGTGGGCAAAGTGACCTAGAAGATGTTTTTAAGGAAGCTACTTGGGGAGTATAAATAAGAGGCAAGGCTTTCTCATTTTAGACACACTTGAGCATATTGAATACCTATAGGTATCTGAGGTAAAAAAAGGATATCTAAGATGAATTTCTAAGGAAAGTGAAGAAAAGAAGGCCGGAATTCAAGGAAGGATAAATTCTTTTGATGATGCTTTCTAAGGTATGTTTTTTTCAGGTCATCTCACCATTTTCACAATAACTTTTTTTATAAAATGATTCAGACTGTTAAATTGCTATGACATTGAGGAAACATATCCAAGTATCTGTGGTAAAAAATTCATCTTGTGGTTCGTTGTAATTTTTGAATTTACACTCCGTGGAAAATAGGGTTTGTGGCTAGTCCTGAAACTAGTCAAAAACAAGTGTTTTAGGTAAAAATGTCATAAATTATTCATAACAAATCCAAATTCAGTAAGTCCAAATGTGTTGGTTAGAGTACAGTATTTAGTATGTTTTTTAAAATTTTTAGATAAATTCAACAAATATTCCGTGCGAGGCACGTTCTACAAGGTCGCTCTCTAGAATAAGCTAGAATTTAGCAAGGTGTGCCATTTTTTCCATAACTCCTTTTCTGAGAGGTTCCAAGTAGTGAAAGATGGAGGAATTGCATAAAAAAAACTGAAGAACATTGTATATCAGTTTTAGATCTTTATTCATTACAAGTACAAATTTATTATTATTTCAAGTTAGGGTTGTTGACTAATCCAAAACTAGTCTTGTGAGACTAAAGAAACGTTTGATGAAAATGATAGAGTCTTGTTGTTAAAATTAAGGAAGGTTTGCAGGTATGTGATCATATACACCAGGTCTATTACAAAGTTACAAATCATATTTGGATGATGAGATTGATGAGAGATTTTGGTTGAGGTACAAGTTGGGTACATGGTTGAGACAAGTAGTTGATGAGTTGGCACATACATGAGGTGTATAGTTGATGATGTTGGTACATATTGATGAGTCATAGTTGATAAGTACTTGACACATGATTGGTACATACTTGTTACATGATTGGTTGCACTTGTTTATGGTACAGGTTGATTACAGATTGTTTGGTACGGGTTGGTGCATGGATGATGCACTTGTTTATGGTACATGTTGATTACAGGTTGAGGTACAGGTTGATGCATGGTTCAAGTTTATTGGTACATGTTTACAATGATATATCTCACAGTGATAGTGTGATAGTGGTTCCATCATTCTACTTCTACTTCAGGGCGGTTGGATGGGGCAAGGACAGGTGGTTGTAGCCACCTTCTGGTTGTAGCCGGAGAACACAGGGCGTTGTGGCCAGAGAATTGGGGAGTTGGAGCTTCCCTCAGGTTGTAGCCTGAGAAACTAGGGGGTTGGAGCCTCCTTCCAGTTGCAGCTGGAAAACAAAGGAAGTTGGTGCTTCCAGTGAATGTAATTCTTCAAGACATATAAGATAAAGAATTCTATGGTTTTATCCCGATTTGGGTTTCCACGTAAAAAACTGGTGTACTGTGTATGTGTGTGATTGTTCATTTCTTATTGCTTATTATTTGATAATAATTCTACATTGATATAACACTTGGATTATTTGGAGAAAAAGGATTATAATTATGCTATTACTGATTCACCCCCCCCCCCCANAGAGCAGGTTCCTTTAGAAATCAGTTTAACCACTAAAAGGTAGATCATGGAGAGTACCAACTCATATAAAAATGGAATACCACACTTTGATGGACAAAAGTATGTTTTTTGGAGCATAAGGATGAAGACATATAAACAAGCACAGGGGTTTGAAATTTGGCAATCAATTGTAGATGGATACATAGTACCAGCAGTTCCACCAACAAATGACAAAGCAATGAAACTTGGTCAGAATAATTCCAAAGCTACAAATTCACTTTTGAATGGTCTCAGTGAAACAATATTCACCAAATTTGCACATTTTAAATCTGCCAAAGAGATTTGGAACAAGCTTCGAAATATTTATGAAGGAGATACAAAAGTCAAAGTAGGAAAACTTCAAACTTACAGAGGTCAGTTCGAACAACTAAAAATGAAGGAAGATGAGAATATTGCAGCCAAATTCTTAAGAGTTGACGAAACAATGAATGCAATCATAGGATTGTGAGAAGAAATCAAAGAATCTGTAATTGTTCAAAAGGTACTAAGATCTATTCCTATGAGATTCAACCCTAAGATATCAGCACTAGAAAAAAGATCAAATCTAAACTCAATAACCATGGACGAACTGCATGGAATCTTCACAGCATATGAAATGAGAACTAAACAGGAAAATCCAAATGTAAAAGAAGCATCCAAAAGATCAAAGCAAAAGAAAAAGGAACAACAACAACGACGTCTTGGAAGATGATGAAGAAGTGGCCAACTTTGTCAAAAGACTGAACAAGGGAACCAATGGTAGGTATAGAGGTAAACTTCATTTAATTTGTTTTAATTGTGATGGTATTGGTCTTTTTTCTAACAAATATCCTCATAAGAAAAAAAGAAATGATGAAGGTTACTCAAAAGGCAAACACACATATAAAGGAAAAATAACTACCAAGAAATATTTCAAGAAAAACTTATGCATCAAAGAAGATATCTCATCATCACATGAAGATGAAATCAGTGACAGTGAGACAGGAAGAGTTCTATTCATGGCAGTAAAAGATTCTGACAAAGAAGACTTTGAAGAAGAATATGAAGAAGCCAAAGAAGGATATGAAGAAGTCGAAGATGAAATTGAAGAGGCGGAAGTTGACTATCGTGAAGAATTAATGTGTGCCATAGAAGTTATCAGAAGAGAAAAGAAGAAAAACAAGAAACTACAAGCATAACTAGACAAGAAAAATGACACTCGAGAACTAGAACAAATGATCACAAGATTGAAGGTTCAAATAGAAGAAGATAAAAGAATTGAAGAAACACTCAAAGAACAACTAGAAGAAAATGACAAGATCATTGGAAACTTGGAAGCAAAGATTATCTCACTAAGAAAGGATATTCAAAAGAAAAATATGTAGAATAGCTCAAAAGTTCTGGATGACATTATCGGTGGTAAAAATTCTCATCTTTACAAGTTTGGACTTGGATACAATCAGACAGAAAAGGGATCAAGCTCCAAAACAACAGAGCAAGAAACAAATCCAAAAATCTATGCAGAAAAAATCAGAGGGGATAGGAATATGCACAAGGAAGATTACACGGACACTCCTCCACCAAAAAGATTCAGATTTCAGAATCAACAACAGACAGATAGGCCTTAAGAAGAAGAAGGATTCATAAGAGAATCTTCTTTCAGAATATCTTCAACTCCCAGGTATCAAACTATATTTTTTGGTTTATGTTGTGCATGTAATAACTTTGGACATAAAGCTTTGAATTGTAGAGCTAACAACAGGAACAATAACAACTTTTAGAGTCATACACAAATGGGTTACTCAAGAATACCTAGTGAAACACAAAGAATAAGTTACAACATGTTTGAATCTTTGAGCATTGAAGTGGAATGTTACAAATGTAACAATTTTGGACACGTGGTCAAAATTGGCAGAATGACAGTCCCTCCTAAAGAACCTCAACAGAATAACAACAGTCACAGACAAGAACCTCAGGAAACAACATGGATAAGAAAACAATATCAGTATAGCAATGAAGAATGCACAATCACTCTACAAGCTAAGAAAAATAAACATGGTTTGTATGTTGACAGTGGGTGTTCAAAACACATGACAGGTGATAGAGACAAATTTCTTATAATGTGAAAGGAAAGAAATGGATCAGTCTCCTTTAGAAATGATGATTCAGCCAAAATCATTGGAGAATGCATAGTTCGAATTGGGAACAAGAATAAAAAGGCCCAAAATGTTCTACGGGTAGAAGAT
>ML779027.1:501897-530542 GCA_009831015.1 Picea engelmannii
GACAAGTAGTTGATGAGTTGGCACATACATGAGATGTATAGTTGATGATGTTGGTACATATTGATGAGTCATAGTTGATGAGTACTTGACACATGATTGGTACATACTTGGTACATGGTTGGTTGCACTTGTTTATGGTACAGTTTGATTACAAATTGTTTGGTACAAGTTGGTGCATGGTTGATGCACTTGTTTATGGTACAAGTTGATTACAGGTTGAGGTACATGTTGATGCATGGTTGATGCATGGTTCAGGTTCATTGGTACATGTTTACAGCAGTATATATCACAGTGATAGTGTGACAGTGGTTCCATCATTCTACTTCTACTTCAGGGTGGTTGGACGGGGCAAGGACAGGTGGTTGTAGCCACCTTCCGGTTGTAGCCGGAGAACATAGGGGGTTGTAGCCTCCTTCTGGTTGTAGCCAAAGAATTGGGGAGTTGGAGTGTCCCTCAGGTTGTAGCCCGAGAAACTAGGGGGTTGGAGCCTCCTTCCAGTTGTAGCTGGAAAACAAAGAAAGTTGGTGCTTCCAATGAATGTAATTCTTCAAGACATATAAGATAAAGCATTTTGTGGTTTTCTCCCGATTTGGGTTTCCACGTAAAACACTAGTGTACTATGTATGTGTGTGATTGTTCATTTCTTATTGCTCATTATTGGATAATAATTCTATGTTGATATAACACTTGGATTATTTGGAGAAAAGGGATTATAATTATGCTATTACCGATTCACCCCCCCTCTAAGTAATCCAACAATTATTTGGGAAGGGTTGGACTCTTTGTCCACTACAGCATTGCATGAGAATATTATTAATAACTTTTTATATATTGAATTTATGTAATATTACTAATAACGTTTTATATACTGAATTTATGTAAGAATAAAAATACAAATTTGAAAATTATTAACCAACAACCTATTCTATAAATTTAAAAAATATATTTATTTTGTTTGTTTATCTACACTATTAAATCATACAAAATATTTATAACCCAAAGGAAAATCAATAACAAGTCTACAACAAATTGATTGTAATAAGGCTGGTTCATAATTTATTCGTAATATAATTGATTGTAATAATATTACTAAAGTGTGGTCAATAATTTCTTAATAATACAATTGATTGTAATAAAATTACTAAGAAATTAATATTGGCAAGAACTATAAATATATAATTATAAATGTATATTAATAACAATTTTTATAAAACAGGTTTAATATACATTACCAATATATTTTAAACATGTTTCATGTATATGTGTTAATTATAGGAAAAATACATTAAAAAATAAATTCAATTAAGGGAATAAAAAATCCAATCCTTTTATACAACATACAATGAGTGCTATCATTCAGAAATGGGTCCTCATTGACTCTCTGATGTACAATATCACCAACCTCCAACTACAATGCAATCCCCTTATTGAGAATATTCTCACCCTTCATCAGAAGTGCATTCCTCCACCTTGAAATACCTTCAGCTTCCAACCATGGGGCATTCCCTGCCTGAAATCAAATTCATCCCCCAACCCTGGATTGTTCCCCCAACTAAAATCTTCAAACTCAAGCACCCATACAAGTTAAGATATTGAAGGTTTGTAAGATTCCTAAAAGAGTTTGGCAGCATTTCCAAATCGCAAGAACTAGTGAAGTTAAGATGTTGGAGTTTTGGAAGATTCCACTTTCCATTAAGAAGACCATCCCAAGATGGCAGGATTTCACTTTCCATTAAGAAGACCATCCCAATATTTGGTGAAGTCTGTGATCAGATAAGTGAACAATAAATATAACATTATACATCTATTCAATCGCGCTGCAAATCGTGTAGAAGTATAAGAGGCCTGACAAAAGGTCACAGTGAATAGAAACAAAAAAAAAAAATTTCCAAAAAAATAACTATTGGAATGTGAAAAGAATAGAAAAAAAAACATTTTTGCCAAAAAAAATAATTATTGGAATGTGCAAAGAACACAAAGAAAACATAGGTGCACCAACCACAAGGACCAGAAACAGGTAAGTTTGTTTTGGGTATTCTTAAGCAATTATTTTCAAAAAATAATCTTTTTTATGGTTGTGTGTGGATGGAAACAAAATTTATGCGTAATTGTGTTGGATTGTAGTTATGTGTTTGACCATGTGGAACATTACTGTATGTTGGGTTGTCACAAAAGACAACTATGCTAAATTTTTTTGAGGTTCAATTTATTCTGATTTAGAGTTTCTAGTTAAGTTGCAAAAGATAATACAATAATTATGATACCTATTCATTTTTACTTGTTTCTTTGTTGATCTAGGAGAAATTTGAAGTAATAGGGATCCAATCTAACGATATCATCAAGAGAGAGGAAATTTATCACCAACGTGGGGACATGATCGTAAATAAATCCATACCAATAACATCTTAGATATAAACTCATCCAAACACATATCCAGTGGCTACATCATAGCCAACAAACACATATCTAATGCCTTTAGATGATGAACTCAACATTCCACCGAGCTCTATTTTCTACTTGAAAGATGAATTCTTTCAATATCCAAGGAAAAAACAAAGGATTTGTCTTAGAGGCTAGAGGCACTGAGGAGATTGAAAAGTAGTCAGGAGGAGGATAAATGTATGAGCATAGAGGCGGTGAGGAGATTGCAAAATAGTCAGGAGGAGGGTAAATGTATGAGCATAGAGCATCAACTATGGTTCATTGCAGAGCATTGACTATAGTGAGATTTGACAAGAAAGGTGTTGCTAAGAGCTTCGACTACTGCATAGTTGGAGCTTCGATTGCATACATATTGTGTAGAGTGGTGGGGATAATGGTGGGAGGTGTTAGGCCTACCAGAGCTGTGGTTTATTTTGAGCTTCAACTGCATATTATTCAAAACTTGCAAAATAACCAATAAGAAAGGGTGTAATATTCCATATATAAAAAGTATGCAGAACATAAATAAAATGCTAGAAATGGCAGATGAACAACAATATAACCAGAACAACACCACAATAACACTGAAATGATAACATAATAACACCAGAAAGAGCACTTCGATTACTGAGAGCAATGTTCACTTGCCTCTTCGAGGGGGAAACCTCCAGTCGAGCAGAGCTCTATTAAAATAATATACAAGGAAAAAGTTCTCATATCCTCGACTCCTATTGATACTAAATATGTCTATCAAAAGAACCATCTAGAGGAGGATCCTTCTAGAAGTGAAAGCTTCTATTAGGTCTTCCTACATTCGACTTATTCTTCCTTATTGTTAGGCCTTATTAATATTGACCTTTATTACATCGGAATACATTATTCTATCTACGTGAGGGGTTAGATCCCTAACATGTCCTCCCCCTTAAAAACAACCTTGTCATCAAGGCTCGAGATGTGGAAATTGCTGCAGAATGGTAGTTGATTCCCAAGTGGCATCTACTAGGGTTGTATCTTTCCACTGGACTAACACTTCCTTGATGGTTCGCTGATGCAGGCGACGCTCATGCTGGCCCAAAACTGCTTGTGGTTGTATCTAAATGGATCCTTCTTCGTCCAACTCGGGAAGGTTGGTTTGAGTTTGGAACTTAGTTCCAATCACCTTCTTTAAGCATGAAACATGAAAAACATGATGTAGCTTAGAATGACTGGGCAAAGCTAACTGATAGGCCACCTATCCCACACGCTTGAGAATGGTATAAGGACCATAAAATTTGGGTGCCAGCTTCTGACAATGGTTGGTCTTGAGGGAATTTTTCTTGTAAAGTTGCATTCAAAGAAACATCTGATCCGCTTCTGCAAATTGACGTTCAGAGTGACCTTGATCTGCTTGTTGCTTCATGTGATTCTGGGCCATGACCAAATTCTCTTTGAGGGTATGAAGAATAGCCTCTCGAATTGTAAGTGTTTGGTCAATTGTCTGGACCTTCGAGACACCTGATAAATATGAGAGAATTGAAGGTGGCTTTTGTCCATATACTGATTCAAAAGGAGTCATGCGGGTAGCTGTATGGTATGAAGTGTTGTACCACCATTCAGCTAGGGGTAACCATTGAGCCCATTGATTTTTCTTTTCTGATGCAAAACACCTCAAACATGTTTCCAAACACTTGTTGACAACTTCAGTTTGACCATCAGTCTGGGGATGATAAGTTGTGCTGAGATGCAACTGGGTTCGTTGTAGCTTGAACATTTCTTGCCAAAAATTGATGGTGAAAGTTGGGTCGCGATAAAAAACAATAGAATGTGGAATGCCATGAAGCTTGAAGAATTCATCCATGAAAACTTGAGACACAATGGATGTTGTAAATGGGTGTTGAAGAGCACAAAAATGAGCATAATTGGAAAGGCAATCAACTACCACCATGATGACTGATTTATTTCCCGATTTAGGTAAGCCTACAATAAAATCCATAGAGATATCCCACCAAATAGAAGGTGGAATCGAAATCGGTTGTAGTGTTCTAGGAGATTTGACTGTTTCGCCCTTGTTGCATTGACACACATCACATTTAGCCACAAAATTATAAACGCTGTGTTTCATACCATCCCAGAAAAAGGAACTTTTGACCTTGTCATAGGTTTTGGTAAACCTGGAGTGCCCAACTGTGGGTGTAGCATGAAGCTCAGAAAGTACTGTGGATTTAAGTTTTGACTGTTTACTTAAATACAAAGGGCCTTTGTATCGAATCTCATCATGGAGCCAAGAGTACCCTAGGGAAACTGGAGAATTGGACTGCAATTGTTGTATTAGATGCGAACTTTTGGGATCATGTATCTATTCCTGGTGAACGGCTTGGAGCCAAACTGGTACAATGAATGAGAGAGAAAAAAGGGACCCTTCATCTTCATATTTTCAGGAAATTGCATCTGCAACCACATTGTCTTTTCCTTTATTGTAATTATATCATAATCATATCCAAAGAGCTTAGTCATCCATTTTTGTTGCTCTAGGGAGGAAATGCCTTGTTCCGGAAAATACTTGAGGCTTTGATGATCTGTCTTAATTTGGAAGCGTTTCCCCAATAGATAAGGGTGCCAAAGATCAACGTCATGCAGTATAGCCACCATTTCCTTTTCATAGATTGATTTGCCCAAATTTCATTCAGACAGTTGTTTGATGGTAAAGGCCAAAGGCCGACCCTCTTGCATAAGGACAATGCCAATTCCTTTCCCTGAAGCATCACATTCCAGGATAAAGGTCTTTGTGAAATCAGGAAGGGACGGGACTGGAGTGGTGCACATGGCCATCTTCAAGGTTTGAAAATCCTGAGCAGTTGCTGGAGTCCAAGTGAAAGAAGTCTTTTTAAGGAGTGCAGTGAGAGGTGCCACAATCTTTCCATAATTCTTAAAAAACTTGCGATAATAAATTATTAAGCCCATAAATCCATGCAAGATTTTGAGAGTATTTTTGTGAGGCCAGTCTTTCATAGCTTCAATAATTTTAGGATCCACCCTGACGTCGTCCTTGCCAACAAGATGACCCAAGTACTTGACTTTTGAGGCGCGAAAAGTACATTTAGATTATTTCAGGAAAATTTGGTGCTGAGAGAGTAGATGGAGAACTCGATCCACATGAGCAAGATGGTTTGTCTAGGTTTTTCTGTGGATGAGGATATCATCAAAGAAATCTAAGACAAAATGATGGAGAAAAGGATGGAAGACGTGATTCATGAGGCTCTGGAAGGTGGAGGGGGGCATTACACAAGCCAAAGGGCATGACCAAAAACTCATAGTGGCCCTCATGAGTTCTAAAGGAAGTCTTAGGAATGTCTGCCTCTTTCATATAGATCTGGTGGTAGCTAGAATGAAGATCAAGTTTAGTAAAGAAATGGGTGCCACTCAATTCATCCAAGAGGTCATCAATGAAAGGAATGGGAAATTTGTATTTAATGGTGAGTTTGTTGAGAGCGTAGAATTCAGGACACATGTGCCAAGAACCTTCTTTCTTCAGGAACATGACCATAGGAGAAGAGTAGGGGCTTGTAATAGGGTGAATAACACATGTGTTAAGCAGTTCTTGAACCATTTTCTCAATTTCATTTTTTTGGGAAAAGGGGTGACGATAGGGACGAATATTGGGAGGAAGGCTTCTTGGGACAAGGTGAATGGAATGATCATGAACACCACGGGAAGGAGGGAGTCCCTGGGGAGTGGAAAAGACCACTTGATGTTTAGAGAGGATGGATTGGAGGTCCTACAACATAGAGGGTGTCTCATTTGCTTTTATGGCATAGAGTTGGGCAATAACGCCAGAGTGACCTTTTTTGAGCATATTTTCCATGCGATGGGAACTAATGATCTCTGGGGAACCGACAATGATGCCTTGGAACTTATATTGTTGGCCCTCCTGGTCGAATTGCATGGTTAATTCCTTAAAATACATGAGAATGGGACCTAAAGTCCTTAGCCAGTATGCACCCAACACAATGTCACAACCGCGCATGTCGATAGCAAACATATGATATTTCAGGTGGTAGTCACCAATTTGGAGACACACATTTTCACAACGCCCTCCACATTTCATGGAGCCATCATTGGCAATCATGATTTGGAAATTATTGACTGCATGGATATAGCAACGAGTTTCTTGGGCAATGCGGTGATGAATAAAATTATGTGTGCTTCCACTATCAACAAGAATGATGACCTTCTGATGCTTGATGTAACCAATTTGCTTGAGGGTTTGGGGAGAAGAGAAGCCAGTGAGAGCATGTAAGGAAATGACTGGTTCTACTTTGGGAGGGTCTGAGGGAGGGGTTATGTCAGTGGGTTCAGGTGACATATACACAAGGGGAGCTTCAACATCCTCTTCTGAAACATCCTCTGAGATGGCCATAAAAATCTTTTGTTCCTTACACTTGTGTCCCAGAAAATATTTTTCATCACAATTATAACAAAGTCCTTTGAGTTGGTGTTCAACCATCTCGACCCTAGTCATTTTTTGGATCTTTAGTGGAGTATAAGGAGGAGTGGTATTTACTGGTTTAGTACGAGGAATTTAGGAGGGTTTCTAATTTTGAGAAGAGACAACCTGTTTTTCTTCCTTAGCTCTTTTAGTAGCCTCCACCCAACTCTGAGGTTGATCCATGAGGACATGGGCACGAATCTCATCCTTGAGGCCACTGATAAAACATTCTCAAAAAAAAGAATCAAACATGCCCTCTGTACAAAAATCCAGTCGCTCAAAAGTGGCTATAAAGTCTTCCATTGTTCCATATTGTTTCAACTTTTTCAAATGACATAAATGGTTGGTGTCAGTGTCAAAGCGTTCATAAATCTCTATCACAAAGTGTGTCCAACCAACATACCCTTGACGGATAATTTTTCTCCATTGCCACCATTACCATCATTCTTTATCTGGATGGATAACACCATACCGGAGTTTGGCCAAATCATCTGTAATGTCGTACAAAGAAATAATGGGGATGAAAATTATGGGAAATAGAGGAAGTTTCAGCTTCGGTATGCAAAGGTGGGTAAGATAAAGGGGGATATGTAGGGATATGCAGCTTGGTGTATATCATCAAAGTGATAGATTTAAGCTGGGTAGTAATGTCTTGTTTGAGGTCTTGTTTGAGTTTCTCGATTGAGGCGGCGATGGAGGAATGCATGTTTTTATGATGGTGGAAATATTGGCACTGAGTTGTCTCACTTCTTGTTGGGTATTTGTTAAATTGGATTGCAAGGTATTGAAGCGAGCTTCCAAGTCTTGGCTACGGTATGGGCCATGATGACGGGGGAACCGAAAAGGGGCGGGTGGGGTAAAAAAAATTTATGAAAAATTATAGGTATGAATGTGATAAGGGCGAAGAGATAAATCCAATGGAATAGGTCTCAAATAATGGTGCAAAAAAAGTCCATACATTTTTTTTTTTTTTACACACCTGCAAAGTTATACTCCGGTTTGAAGAATATTGTAGTAATGAAATTCCCAAATGCTTAATCAGGAAGAAATATGTAGTGATTTGGAAACTCGAATATCGGAGTCACAGTTGTGCGGGAATATATCTTGTCTATTTTGTTTTTTGTTTCCATCCCCAAAGGTTAGGTATTCAAGGGTTCTACAGACAAGGGTTTGCCCTGTGCTATAGCTCTTTGATATACATGCGGGGTCCAACGGTAGTACTCGACCCAATATCTTAGGGCACCAACTAAGGAGGCTAGACCGTACCCTTAGCCATACTACCCGACTACCCAGGTACTAGAGGGTATCTTCACGAGTTTTGTTCTCGGTGGCACTATAACAGTCAAGCGACCAATCGGTTTATCTAAAGAGGGCATCAGGAAATCTAGGCTGATCTGTATATAGGTGTTTTCTGATGCGCTACCACTTGAAAGGATACCAACAAGGGTTACAAGGGTGGCCAAAAGATGTGCACTTAATTACCACTTGTATTTCCTGCGTGTATGAATCCCCGACTGCAGGTTTATGCACATAACGACATACCTCTGTAGCTTAAAGATGTCAGAATACGTCTCTACCCTGAAAAAAAATTAACCCACAATTTTCTGCCGAGGAAAGTGCTCTGATACCACTTGTAATATTCCAGATATAAAAAGTATGCATAACATAAATAAAATTCTAGAAATGGAATATGAACAACAATATAACCATAACAACACCACAATAACACTGAAATGATAACATAAAAACACCAGAAAGAACACTTTGATTACTGAGAGCAATGTTCACTTGCCTCTTTGAGGGGGAAACCTCTAGTCAATCAGAGCTCTATTACAATAATATCCAAGGCAAAAGTTCTCATATCCTCGACTCCTATTTATATTAAATATGTCTATCAAAAGAACCATCTAGAGGAAGATCATTCTAGAAGCAGAAGCTTCTATTAGGTCTTCTTACATTCGACTTATTCTTCCTTATTGCTAGGCCTTATTAATATTGACCTTTATTACATCAGAATACATTATTCTACCTATGTGAGGGGTTAGGTACCTAACCAAGGGAATGGTGAACTACATCGACTTTTGAGCACTACATGGACTGAAGTAGCTGAGGCAGTGAGGATCCGACTAGAGAGCACCTCCAAACTAGCCAATCACATATTTCTTTATGAAAATTAATTTTCTGGTTTTGACAAATATTTTAAAAGAATGGCTCACCACCAGGACTAATTAGTCCCATCATTTCCACATAGACAAATTAAAAAATCGAAATATAAATTAAGAATAATTTTTTAAAAGTTTTTTAATTAAAAAAATAGTAATAAACAACATTTTCTTGGTAACTTTGGTTATGGTTACAATGTTTAGTGAAAATAATCCAAAGTCAGAAGACTTTGATTGCTATGTGAAACCTATAATCCCTACTTGAGGTAGGGACTAATAATATTATTGAAGGGATTGATTGAAAAATTAAGACAATAACTTTGATTAATAATGGTGAGAATACTTGCATAATTTTCATAGTTAAAATTATCTGAAAGAAGATATGATATAACAAGAATGTATAAATATTATATAAGGTGTTGTAATACCATGTTATTGTCCTTATCCATTTTAAGACATGGTTAGTGGCTATGGAAGGCGGTTCAATAGTTATGGGTTGTGACTTAGGGGTTAGTGCCAAATTATTTGTTAGTGGTTATAGGTTAGGGTTAGTCAAGCTTTGTGTTTATGTGTTAGAGGATCACTCATGGGTTAGTGGCTATGGAGTTTAGTGGGTTAGTGGATAGTGGCTAAATAATGGTTAAAGAGTTATCAATGGGTTAGGGGTTATTGCAATAGGTATTTAGGATTTACCCTAAGAGTTTTTTTGTGTGTTTTTGTCTCATATTTGTGTTGTCATCTCTGAGTAGATTTGTCTATGATCTAATCATGCTCCCATAAAATGTATTTTGAAATTATTCTTCATTTAGAATGTTTTTGTGTACAACAAATATTAATAACAATATTAAATTCATTCATGTGAGATCAAGGAGATATATCACAGATAAATTTAGAGATTAAAGGTTATATAATCCAAAATCCTAAATGATTAGAGTTTTTTAGGTGTAACATTTTATCTCTTGACCTTAAAAATGGTCAACATGAGAAAGATTGTGAAGTATCACAATGAAGCTACCTGTAAAAAAATTTAGTCGCGTCCAAAATCACGGTAAGTGCTAATATCACCTTGGCTTATAATAATTTAGTCCAGACTCCTTGCTAGGCACTATAGGGTATCTTCCTAGTGTGGATTATGGTCAAGACATTGGAATATGTTACTGGTTGATATCCCATTTATGTCTGCTTCATTTGTTGATGAGTTGTGATCAATATATGGTTTATTCTATGATATTTATGATGTATTTATATTGATTATGGAGGTACCACATGCTTGTGATTTAGTCCTTGGATGTTGCAGATTATTTGAAATAACAACATGTTGTACAAAGATTCATTTCCATTATGTGTTTAGGAATGTGTTGCATATTGTCTATGGCCTTATTACATTTGATTATAGGTTGTCTATAGGAAACATATTCAATGATGAATGAAGTGGTAAGTGTGGTTGACATGCTCAATATGTCTAATATTTGTTATTGTTTTGAGTTAGATTGGGGTACTTGTAACCAAAACATCATGGTGAGTTCAAACATTGTTAGTTCATAAAATAAATATGGGTGCATTAAGGTGAAAGCAAGCTCAAATTCAATCATGTCTTGTGTAAATTGGATTTGTAATTACACCCATGCCTAACTTGTGAAAAAATAAAAATAAAAAGGTCAAACATATGCAATATAACCCATGTAAAGAATAGGCACACTAGAAATAAAAACTAAAATAGTTATTACCCACCACCCAACCAATTGTCTTGGTATTTCACATAGTGCATGCTTGGATTTTGTGGTACAAAATGGCCATCATGTAGAAGAATTCAACATAGATATATTAATGGAGGTGCACACATGCGCTAGATTGTATATGCATCCCTACAATTTGAGCCACCATATGATATTGGTTGTGGGGGGTTACATTGTTTTTTCCCTACTCCATCCTTGGAATTTTTGTTGAATTTTTATGATTCTCGGATCTTGATAGTTATTGCCTTATGATTTTAAAAAAAGATTCACTTTTATACCACAGTTATCATAGAATAACTATACAATGAAAATATCAACTATAAAAATACAACAGAAATAACAAGATCTAGAAATATTAACCATGCATAGTAGACACAAGAACACAAGAGTTTATCTTGGGAAACCCAACCTTGGGAGAAAACCCAAAAACCTATCTTATAGAAGAATTCAGTCCAAGATATTACCAGTACATCACCATCAACATATCAAAACACCATACAAACAATGTCCTCCCCAATCCTAGCGTCTCCAAGAGCTAGCGTCTCACTAGAATCTCCAAGGAAACACCAAGAAAGAGATTCTCCAATTCTAGCGCCTTCCCAAAGTGTGGCGGACTCCCGAAGATAACCAAAAACCAAGACATAGAGAAATTACCACAACTGCAGCTGACAACTACCTTGTGCGTACTGCAAAAGGAGAGTTGTGTCTGTCTATCCAAATGAAATGATCCATCCTGTATTTATACTTATCCAGGCACCTGTCTTCTTCTGTGGGGCTGACTTCTCATTCCGGGTCTTCAAATTTACTTTGTTATTTTTTGTCTTTTACTAGTGGGGCCGAATTCTCTTCCCGGGTCTTCAACTTATACATGGGGCTTCTCTAATGATAGATATGGGTCTTCTTGTACTTTATTATGGATAAATTCTTTACACTTGGATTTCTTCTATCAACACTCCCTCTCAAAGAGGGAGGAATTCTTCACACTTGGATTTATTCTATAATAGAAACGTTTTCCTTGAGCCTGGTTGATGTAGTCTTCTCTGGCATGCACGAATTGATGTATACTTCTCCCACATAGCACCTAGTCGATGTATGCTTCTTCCACATAGAACCTTGGGGCTCCAATGGCCCTTGTCAAGTCACATGATCAAGGATAGAGACCACACCTGGGCCATTCTCCTTAGCCAAGTCACATGGCCATTGGAGGAGAATGATTGATGCTAATGCATGGATAAAATAAACACCCTGGACCATTCTCCTTATCCAATTCACATGGTAATCGGAGGAGAAAGTGTGTCTGATGCTAATACATGGAGAACATCAATGCCCTAAACCATTCTCCTTATCCAAGTCACATGGCCATTAGAGGAGAATGTATTTTTGATGCATATGTACCTAGAGTCTTCATCAATCTTTTTCAAGTCACATGATTAAGGATAAACACTACGCCTAGGAAATTCTTCTTAGCCAACTTAGCATGACCATCTGAGAAGAATGTATCATTCTCCTTAGCCAAGTCAGCATGGCCATCGGAGGAGAATTTTTTCCATTCTCCTTACCCAAGTCAACATGCCCATTGGAGGATAATTTCATCCTGGTACTTCCGTCTGGAGAAGCATCAACACCTCGAGTTTTTTTTAGTCATTTTCAAGTCACATGATCAAGGATAAAGACTACACATGGTCCAATCTTCTTAGCCAAGTTAGCATGGCCATATGAGAAGAATGCACCATTCTCCTTAGCCAAGTCAACATGTCCATCAGAAGAGAATGTATGCCATTCTCCTTAGCCAAGTTAGCATGGCCATTGGAGGATAATGTATTCCTGGTGCTTCTCAAAAAGTCAACATTCCCTCTCAGTGAGGGATATATTCTGCATAATGCCAAGCTTGTCCCTGAATTATTCTAACTTTACCTTCGATATAGGTTTGGTGAGAATGTATGAAATCTTCTCATATGTGGATATGTATTGAAGCTTCATTGCTCCCTTATACATCATTTCTCAGATGAATTCCTGCAAGAAGCTTCTGAAGCCATACTTCTTTATGACTTGTGACACTGCTTGTGTTATACTTTGTCTCTACTGATCTAAGTTCTACAGAAACCTTCTTTCTTGAAATCCTAATTTATCCCAAGCTGAAGCAACACCCCAAGGTGATCAATATGTCTATTGCACTCCCTTCCCGATTAGAATATGTATATACCTGCAACTTCACTTCACCACCTGAGACATATATGAAGCCAAAATCTAATTGTACCATGAAGGTACCTCAACACATGCTTTGATGCAACCCAATCGTAGTGTCTCGGCTCTACCATAAACTAGACCAAGGTGAAAATAAAGTATCCATCCCGGTGTTAGCTAGGTACATCGAGGATCCAATCAACTACATGTACATCATGGGATCCACCAAATATGAATCTGAAGTAGAATCACTCAATTTTCTTCAGATTTGTCTCCATAGGTGTAACCATGTACTTGCAGTCCATCATATCGAATCTCATCAGTATCCCCTGATTGAGGAAGATATCATTTGATCTCTGTCATATCTCCAATCCTAATAGTACATCCGGTCAAGATCATCCACCTCAAAATATGAGGCCAACTCCCTGTGTCACTGAAGTAGGCTCTGATGTCTAGCCTTCCTCATTGTTTGATCCCTCTTTGACTGAGAATAAATCCATATCCCAGTCCTCCTGATTAGATGCCTCATCTGTCACTATAACAAGGTATAGTAAAGTAATTGTATCCTCCAAGGAGATCTCACATCTCCTAGAAGCCTACTCATGACACCTCTCTGTCATTCTAGGAAGATGTCTCTCTCCCACCTGGATTTGAGGGGGAAATCCATCTGAATGATCGATTCTTTCTCTGAGCCAACTGACTCTCTTTGATATTAGGTTCACTCTTATTTTTCATGCTCCCTCTATAACTTGACTCCCTTTGAGTCTTACAATCTCTGGAGCCATCTGCTCTCTCTACACCTATTGACCTCCTCTAAATTTAGATCTCCTATGAAATGTCATGGGAGGCTACTCCTCCCTACTGGATATTGAGGGCTGACTCCCTCTGAACTATGGCTACTTTTGATCTTGTACTTGGTGGGGAAATCTTACTCACCACTGGTGGAGCCACCTGCTCTTCCTAATAATTGGAAGATTTGAAATCAATGATGTGACTGATCGATTTCATATGAATCGATAACCTCAGAGGTTGTTTTCTCTCCCTGAAAGTATCATGGGGAGATGCTTGTCTCACTATATCTTGTAGAGTATCACAAAGACATGTTGGTTTCTTCCTAGTCACTTCAACATATCTAGGTAGATCTACTGGCCCTTATGGCTCTACTGACTCTTCCTAATGATATGAAGAGTGAACACTTGAACTAAAGGGATATGTATGTCATCCTTCGGAGCATTCTGATGCTCACAATCAATATCCATATGAGACACTCTGTATCCAACAAAAGTACCCTTCTTTCAAGAAGGTTCGAAATTTTTTCTCTTCTCCTCCGATGCATGGCTGTATATTTTCATCTACACAACTCTATGTATGGATAGTTTTCTCCATGTCTTAAACTAGAGATTTTCTAATCTGTTTCCTCCTACAATCGTCACTATATCTCCCTCTCAGAGCCAACACCTGTGACCTTCCTGAAACAAGAGAAATAACAAGGGAAAATAACAGACAAGAACAACATTATTATGATAGGAAATAGGAACAAGAACAACAACATGAACATGAACAATCGTCACTATAGATCCCTCTCAGAGCTATCACATGTAACTTACCCGAGACAAGAGCCAAAACAAAATACAAGAAGAAGAAACAAGAAAAACACTTTTCTAGTGTTGTGACCAATTATTTCTCCATGGTAACTTACCCAGAATAAGGACGAGAGTAAGAACAAGAAAAACACTTCTCCAGTGTTGTGACAAATCATTCTTCCACAGTAACCTGCCTGGAACAAAACAAGAACAACAACATTTCCATGGTAACCTCCATGGAATTTAACCTTACTAAAAATGGTAGGAACGATTATAATTTCCATCAAGTTACTAGACTAAGAAAGAGATCAATTTAGCTTGCAAACTAGTGCATCATTGATACTAAACAATGAGCATTTACATAATGATCATAGTACCAACAATATTCAATACATTTGATAGAAAAAGTACCCAGAAGTAATAGACCTATAAATATTGTTCCCATAGCTACACCATTTTCTTGAGATGCAACAAACAAATCAGGATACATTGATCAAAGCTGGAACCTGCTAGGGAGGTTGTGCTATTCCTATGAGTGCACTATATCTAATATCCCTTTGGAACTATTGTCATTGCTTGGACAAAGGTCCTTTTTCCAAGTGTACATCTCCTGCAAAAAACCTTCATGATATAACTTAAAAATATATACAAGTGCATACCTCTGAAATTTGTAGCACCATTTAACTTTTTTTCTAATCAAGAGATATAAATCATCTCAACAAGAAGAAGTCGGAAATCTGAATCAGAGGGTTCAATGTTAGGAAAAATGTCAATAATCCTGAAAACCCTAAAATTTTAATTTTGATAGATTGTCATTCTGAGAAGTGTAGTAGGTGCACTAGGGCAAGGCGAGCTGGTCTATGCTAAAATTATTTCCATCTCAGCCCAATAATTTTCTCAACAAGATTTACAAAATGTTGTTGCAACTGTCATAGTGTGTTTTAGGGTGAAATTTCAACTTTCACCAAGTTGCAATCGGAGACCACCAAGAGGTGTACTAGGGTAGGGAGATATAACCTATGGTAAAATTAATCTCAGAATCCTCCAATAAATTTATCAATGAGCTTGAAAAATTCAGGTCTATTCAACGACAAATTTCATGTGCAGCAGAAAACATAAATTGTGCAGTGGCAATATTTCAACAAAGCTCTAATACCATGTTGATTTTATTTTATTCTCAGATATTGATAGTTATTTCCTTACAATTTTAAAACAAGATTTACTTTTATACCACAGTTATCATAGAATAACTATAAACTGAAAATCTCAACTATAACAATACAACGAAAATAACAAGATCTAGAAATATTAACCATGCACAGTAGACACAAGAACACAATAGTTTATCCTGGGAAACCCAACCTTGGGAGAAAATCTAACAACCTTTCTTATAGAAGAATTCAGTTCAAGATATTACCTGCACATCCCAATCACCAAATCAAAATACCATACAACAAATTTCCTCCCCAAGCCTAGCATCTCACTAGAATAGCCAAGACAACACCAAGAAAGATCTTCTCCAAGTCTAGGACATTCCCCAAGTGTGGTACACTCCCCGAGATAACTAGAAACCAGTATATAGAAAAATTACCACAACTGAAATTGACAAATGCCTTATGCACACTACAGAAGGAGATTTGTGTATGTCTGTCCAAATGAAATGATCTGTCCTGTATTTATACTAATCCAGGAACTCGTCTTGTTTTGTGTGGCCGACTTCTCATTCTGGGTCTTAAATTTTACTTTATTATTTTTTTTCTTTTACTCGTGGGGCCGAATTGTCTTCCTGGGTCTCCAATTTCTTCCTATGGCTTCTGTAATGATATAGATGGGTCTTGTTGTACTTTATTATGGAGAATGACTTCCCGAAGTTGCAAAATTTAAACGATTTTCACTTGACATTTCATCCATCCATTTGTTGAACTCAACCTCTATAAAATTCTCTATTGAGGCCAAGAGATTTTCATGCTTGATCCCTTTGTGATCGAGCTCAAGGGTACCTAGTTCATTTCTCTTCTTTAAAGGTTGGGAGATTTGGCTATATCCTTTATATTGACCCTCCTTTACTTGATATGATATAATGTATTTCCCCAAAAGAGAGAGAGAGAGAGGGGGGGGGGGAGAGAAATTATCTTGGGGTTATTTTTCCATCCAATAAAGTGTTTTTTAGCTATGTAGGATTTGCCTCTATTATTGGCTTCTTATAGATATTCTTTCTTGCACTCTTTTCTAGAAGTTGTATGCATGTATTCTTATGTTATGGGTGAAAAGAGGGATATAGGTGCAGATGATGTTAATGACCAAACTTTTTCAAAATTTGTTGTAGTGGGTTGAGTTTAAACAAAGTAATATATGTTTCCTACTTATGGTTGTTGTGCTTGTTTAGTATGAGTTATTAAGTGCTTGAAGGTAGGTGGTATTGAATTTATAATGAAGGAAGGTTGATTTCCATGTAAGAAACACTTTGTAGAAGACTCCTCTCCCATAGTATCACTTTGTTTCTTTTTCTCCTACTTTTTATACCCATCTTTGCCATCTAGAAAAACCCTTTCTACTTGATCTTGAGCATTGCATAGATGCATTGGTAAATGTAGAGGTTATGGTCTGGGTTATGATTTTCTTGATTTAGATACTTTCATGTTGATGTTAGCATTTTTTTAGGATGATTAGTAGGCTATTTGGGCATTACTATCTGTTGATGGATGACCTATCATCAAGTATTTATATGAACTCCAGGAGTGGACCCATATCCCAATGATTATAGGGATGTGGTCTATGTTAATAAGGATCTTTATAAGGACCTTTATC
Organism: Picea engelmannii; assembly: GCA_009831015.1. Lineage (NCBI taxonomy): Eukaryota > Viridiplantae > Streptophyta > Pinopsida > Pinales > Pinaceae > Picea > Picea engelmannii. Next base: position 519,257 of record ML779027.1, read on the forward strand.
ACAAGAATCCCATCATGATTTTGAGTTTGTAAATAATGTTTGAGAGTCTATTTTGATGGATCAATAGTAGTGTTATTTTTTAATGATGATGGAATTTATCTATGCATTTATACACCTTTTTTATCATCTGCTAATTCCATTTGAAAATAGAACTTATATTTATACATATTCGATCACTACAAACACACACAGACGGTGTGAAATAGATAATGAATAAGTTGTTATCATTTCAAAATTGTGTTTTAATGGACTTTAGAGGAGTTTATGCATCAACAAATGTATTTTCATGTGAAAACTAGTTGATCTGAGACCCTTAGTTGACCTAGGATCTTAGTCCCCTTAGCCTATATGACCTTGAAAACTTCTACTACTTGTAAATATGAAATTGAAATATCCAAAAATTAATTTTTGAAGTAAATTAGAGAGGTAGTAGCTACATCTCTTCAATTGCTTGCCCAATGTTATAAGAACATACATCCAGAGGGAATCAATCCAACCTAATTAGTGATTGAGCTAGTTATAAGCCTCTTGGTAGCTCAACACAAGGAAAATACTACTCATACCTCATATGGTTTTGTGTTTGAGGTGGTGAAAAAGGGAAGGAGAGGTGATATGGATGATAAGCTCACTTATTGTTAGACCAAAAAAATAATAAGAGAAAATAACCAACTATTAACACATGTATAGGCTTAGAAAATTGAGCTAGACTAGATCCTAAGGTTCATCAGGGTAAAAAAGAACTTGTTGGGTAAATTGTTTATGTAAGTGTATGCTAAAAATGAGTCAAATTAGTCTTTAAAACCTACAACCATGTCATTTAAGTTGGATGGAATTTACAAACAACCAAACAAAATAAGTAAACAATAAGTTTTTTTCACTCAAATGGGCTTGAAAATGAGCCTAAAATTATCTAAAAACTAAACTAAACAAATTAAATGGAGCTTGAGTGATAAACAATGGAGTTGAAAATTCAAAATAAACCAACTAGAAGGATACTACAACCATGATAAATGTTGGAAAGATTTAGGTGCCAATCTAAATAACCTAAATCAAATAAATAAATGTAACATAAAAATAAATATAGAAACACCACAACAATCTAAGGAACACAACACTACAACTAGCATTAAAGATGCCTTATTCATCAACTAGCTAATCTATTACAAGCACTTCCCTTTCCCATGGTGGGAAAGGGAGTGAAATCTCTCTCAAAATCCTCTAGACTCTCATGCACTCACAACCATATATCAATAGATATAATCCTAATGATAATATAAACTCACTCTCACAATCAAATCCCTTTCAATCCCTATAAGTCCTCTTGAGTTAATGCCTAAGGGGTAGGTAGGTTCCTCTAATAAAGACCTTAATTATTCCTGAATACTCCATCACTGCAAAAATTCTTCACCAATAACCCCACTAATAAAAATACAATTTGCATGGGCAAGATAACTACTCAATACAACTAGGGCCCAATAGGATCCCACCTATATCTATTGACTAATCCTCAAGGAAAGATAGGAAGACAAGTACAATCTAGAATATAAATCATGACTACTACAATAGTCCACACCATAATAATATTCTGCTCTCCCCATTCTCTGACTTTAGTGTGTCCTATAGTCACACATCCAATAATCACCAAGACTATCCAGATGTACCTAAAACTATGCATAACCAACTAATAATTTATTGCTGAAAACTTTGGTCCTCATTTGTATTTTCAATTTCCAAATGAAATCCATTTTCTAAGAAAGGTGGTATAACCAATAGGGTAGCTAATCATGATGCCTCCTAGTAAGTGTATCCAACTAAAAATGACTTAATATAACTCCACAATTGAAGGAAGGTACACGAAATGCATGGTACATTAGAACTGCCAATAAAAGATCACCTTGTATCCATCTACAGATCCATTAAATCAAACTCAACAACCAAATCAAAGTTCCTAAAACATTGTTACTATAGACATTGCATGACTAGAAAGTGGATTCCAAACTCACTAAAATCATGATGTAAATAATAAAATACCAGTGTATAATCTTCCAAATGTATCTCATATATCTCCACAATGAGCCATCAAACCCAATGAAAACATCAACCACATGATTAGGTACTAAAAATTTGTGTCAATACTAGGAAAACTATAACAAAGTGGAAACATAATGCGGACACCCAACTCTTACTCTCATTCTTGTATCCATGATGAAGGAAACAAGCTTCTTTTCATCATGCCAAAAATACAAGAAAAAATATCAATGACAACTATAATCCTGATCCCACCATGTAGTGCTAATTGGCAACTCTTTAAATGCAGAAATACCAGGAGACAAACTTGACCCTAAACCTTAGTACATCATCATATTTATATAATTATCATTATTGCATCATTGATACTTGTATAAAAATCTATGTGCATATAAATAGGAAAACAATTATGGACTCAAAAGTTAAAGGAAGAAAGAGTTATTTTGCGACAACTCACCCAGGAAAAACCACAACTCATATATGTCACTACTCCCAAATGTTGTAGTGGATAGATTATTGATTAAGATGGTAAGGATTCAATCCTCCATCTAACATTCCAATTCAAGTATCATAGATTCTACATCCAACAATTTTTTTTTATATATTGGCACAATTATTTCTATCTAATAGTTCTCATATAACTAGGCCATAACTAGAAGAGGTTCCATTGTTCATGAACAAGATGCATAATCCAATTAACTCTTTCTTCTAGAGACAACCCCCACTATGGTTGTAATCACCAAGTTCTAACTACATTAGGTGGCTACATCTTTCCATTGCAACCATACATCAAAGTGCAACTCAAGACAATGCACCGAGATTCATTAATAACTAAAATCTACACTCGACAAATATAAAATTGTTTAGAGTGATGGAAATAAAGGATAGAAATGGATTATCCAATGTGACCATCCATGAAAAATGAGTGTAACCTTCTACACCATGCTTCTCATGTCAACACAAAGAGTTCACACACATATATCCAATATCCCATCACAAACATCCTTCATATTTCAAAGTCTGAGGCACTACAAAACCACAATTCATTGGAAAGGGACAACCCACTCAACTCAACATAAATCCTGAACACCCAGATATAATGTGGAGTGTAGTTAATATCTAGAGGGGGACTAGTACAACCATATTTAAGTTCAAAAATGCATAATCAACTAGTGAGTAAACACATGTACACCACAGAAGGACCGATGCTTCTTGAACTCAAGTTGTACTATTGTAACATCTTTGTTTTCAAACCCCAAACTAGCGTTGTATATTGTAAATGTCATGTATGTCCGAGAGCCAAAGAAATGTAATATGTAAATGTTGTAAATTGAATATAATGAATCAAATGTATCGCCAATTGTAGATGAACACGGACGAATATTTTGTTGCTAAGTATCCACAAGAGAGGGAAGGGGTCCAAGGGGGATATTTTACCCATGTTTATTAAACCCAAACCATTTACTTCTAAATTATCCTTACCATAAACCTTCCATTAGTTTTTGAGTGTTTGAGAGCCCAATCATAGAATTCATGTAAGAGGGTGGGTGTGAGAGTCACATACCATAGTTATTGAGAGCATGGGGGATAAGTACAATAAGCTTGGGGAAGAGTGTGAGTCAAGAAAGCAAGAGAAAGAGGGAAAATTTGTATGGGGAGGAGAGAATAATTGCAAAATTCATGCTTTTGCATAGAGAATTATTTTTACATGGATTTTTCTGGCCAAAAAATAAGTTTTGAGTGCTAAATCTTAAACGAACTTATTATGGGAAAGTTTGGCAGTTATTTGAAGATGAAAATTCACAGAGTGCATGCATGGGAGTAATGTGTTGTTCAAAAATCTCCATGGAAGAACACAGTTTGTTGTTGGGAGAATTCATGTTGTAGCTGTATAATTCTTGAGGTCCCAACAATCATACTTCATGTCCAACCTATGTTGGATGTTAGCCTATGGCTTACCTTTACCAATCACTAAGTCTAAATTGTCACCTATATTTGTATTATTCATTTAGGATATTAGTAATATATCCTCAAGTGATGACTAATGATTTAGTTAAGATTTCCTAGCCTAGTCATCATGCATGATTTTAGGATCTAGAGAAAATCTCTCTATGAGGTGGCATCACCCATTGTACTATAAATATGTAACATTGGAGTGAATACAATTAGTGTTGGCTAATATTCCTTTTCCACCATGTTGTTATTCTTGTTTATGTTTTATCAATTGGTATCATAGCTCTTATGGTCTTAAGGGTTTGGTAGTTTTGGGTCTCGTAGTTTCACCATGGAAGATGAGGTGCAACGAGAGCATGCAGCCAAAGAGGAGAAACTAACACCAAGCTACATCATAGATGAAAGAGGTTTGAGATTTGTTAACAGCTACTCAACTTCTAGAAAGGCCATCAATGTATCAACTTTGTTTTGATGGTAATGCGATCTTGTTTTGATAGTATATGAGGATTGTAAGCTATTTTCTGCGATGTTTCTGAGTTTTTATAAATCATATTGTACTTTAGTTCTTCTACACTAGCAATTTGCTAACAAGTGAGCGATTCAAGTGATCTAACATCAACATTTTGCGATTTGGGTGGATCTGTACTCGTGAATGGAACTGTAGATCATGCACTGTATTTTGTCTTCATGGTAGTTTTTCATGAGTGATTCAAAATCTAGGTTGATGGATGATGGCTACTCTTGGCATGTCAAAGAAATTTTAGCTTCTCAAGCACGATCTCATCTGCCTCCTCTGCGTTACGATATCGGTAACAATTTGTATGGAACATAAATATCTGTTCGCAATCAACATCAATCACATTAGAAAATTTCCAGGTATCTCTGATCTGTAGTATTGGAAAATAATTTTTTTTGGTTGTCCATCTCTGTTGTTTCCGGCTGTATGCGAGAGAATACAAACCAATAGCTCATTTCTTAGGCACCCACGCTAAACTAGAGATGCCCCAACCACTGATACTAATGTCACTATATGAGGCCAAAATGTGAGAGGAGGCGATCCAGTTCTGTCGTGGGTGCAGGTCATGAGTGATCTCAAGCATGGTTCTGTGCAGTCTGTCTCCAAGATGACTCTGATCAATATTGTTGCACAAATACAGAGTGGGTTCCTTCGGATGTCCCGGAGGGTTACCTAGTGATGAATCTCAAAATGAAGGCGTGATAATGATCCATATATCATATGGATGGCATACTTGCATCTTCCCACGCTTTTAACATGCCATAATTCCACGCGATTTTTTAGCGATCTCTTTTTCAATACGAGCACACTGAGGTTGACTGTCAAATTGTTGCGTTGGATATTACCCTAAAATATATTGCTTGTAAACCTGAATGGTGTGTAAAACCTCGATCAAATTCCAGGGCATTCGTATTACAGAGATCAAGCTACCAAGGTGAATGACTCCTAATCAAACAATCATGCAATCTGCCTCTGATCCACGCCCAAGACAATGATTGATTTATTCATCAAGTAACAACGATCTGCGATTTCTAGAAGACTTTGGTTGAGAAATAATGAGCAAATTACAGTGATACATTGACTAGAAAATCATGGATCTGCAACAACCTCTACCATGTGTACGCATAGATGGAAGGAGACGTGCACATACCAGCACAAGAGATTGGATCTGGAAATTGCAATATGATGATCATTTGAAACCTGCAGGAAAATACTCATTGTGTGGAGATCAATCTGCACACGCACCCTCATTCAAATCGACAAGGGATCTGATGTCTCTCCATTTAATATGGATCGATCTCAAAGCATACAAAGAAGTAACTCCATGAGTCCAAGCCCAACTCAGATTGACCCCACACATTTGTTGGAAGAGAAATCACAGGTATTAAATCGCATGGATCAATGGGAAAATCACATGGAATAGTGAGAAAAAGATCTATTGTACCAACATTAGCTCTTAATTGTTGAAGCCTGATCATAGTATAAACTGTCAGCCACCCCTCCATACTCCGTGGGTTTATCAAATCCACCATTCAACAAATCCATGGGCAATTGTGAATGAGCTGGGACTCAATCTAGTGACTTGACACTTGCATTTTTGGCTTAGCACCATTCCAATACTGGTTGCCATGAATACGATTCGAAGGTCGAGGCCTCTATCTACAAAAAAAAAAAAAAAACATAATTTAAATGATGCAGGTATTGATTGAAGATGGGTTGAGTACGTTGTTGAGTTTTGCGTAAAGTAGAGGCACACACTTGTGGAAAGTGCACATGTTAGCTGCAAAATATAAAATAAGGTAATTTAATTCTTTTGTTTTGGATTGATTGACAAGTTTTCTATACAACATGGGGGAAAATATGAAAACACTCTTAGCTTTGTGTTAAAAATAAAGTTTCAAAGGATTAAGAGAAGGTAAAAGTTGTAGAATGTGGGCGATTTTGTGTTTTGCTTACCCATGATATTTAATTAAGTCATAATGAAGACTTGAGAATTAGTCATGGATTATTTAATGGCATAAATTTTCATATCGAACTCTTGTAAAGGATGACAAAGAAGTTTGATGTGCATTCCATCTTAAATTTTGTACACGAAAGGAGAAAAGAAGTGTGATATCATAATAAAAAACATATTTTATTTGGTTCTTGTGTCCTAGATCTACCCGAAATTGAATAAGGGGATCTTAGGTACACCTTTCATTGTGTGCGATGGTGAATGATTCCTTGAATGTTTTCATAATGTTTTATGTCTAGTTTTGACATAACTACACTTACAATTTGTCATACGACAATACACACATGGCCTTCCAAGCAAGTTAATTCAAGCACACAATTAACGCTAGTGAAGTACAAGCAATCAAAGCACATATGATCAAACATCTATGAAGAGAATTCTCAAACATTCAAGTCCTCAACCACATTAGTAATGGACAAATCAAAGTATTTGAACTCAACACATCATGGAGCATTTGAAATTCAATTGTAACTTGCAAAAATTGTTTGTTGTAAGATTACTTGATGATCCAAGGGATCAAATTTTGCTCAAAATTAAAAGTGCTCGGAATCACTTCAAATCAAACGAGAGCGTAGACCTCATTGTCACGAACCCAACGCAATTTGTTTGGGTTCAAACGGACATCGGATGAGAGAGATATCGTGTTCTGTTCAAAACGTCAAACAAGCAAAAAAAAGGGATGCTGACTGTATAGTCCGTACAGTCCATACGGATGCTGACATGGTAGGCCGTACGACACGTGGCGGGCAGTTGTGTGTACAGTTGGCATATGATGTGGCTTGTTTGTAGCGAATGAGATAGCGACACATGGCCCAATCAATGGCCGCCACGTGTCACCTACATATTGGTTTAAAAGTTATGTTGTTGGCTGGATTCGACCCCGTGACCTTCGGGCAGGGTAAAGCCTTAGGAAGGGTCGCCCAACCGGCGCGCCCACATGTATTACTTAAAATATATATATGTTTTAATTCATGTGAGTTTTAAATAATGTGGAATGGGGCGCGGACCGGGCCAGGGCTAAGCCCCGGCCCACGGTTATATATGTATTGCATATGACCATTGTTATGTGTGTTTAAACTCGCAGTTAAATATATATGTTATGTAACCATTGTGGTATGCGCGGAGTTATATATATGACATGTGACCATTGTGGTGTGCTTGCGGTTTAACCCCGCGGTTATATATATATGGTTTAAACCTTAACCCCTATTTGTATTGTGCGTGGTCATGTGGTGGTCATGTGCCCACGAGCCTTAGACGGTTAAGGGCCAGCGCGTAACCGTTCGAAAGTTTGTACCGGTTGTGCGGTTGCACCTGGTTTTGAGTTTTAACGCATAAAAGCATGTGGGGGCTAGGTTGAGGCAACAAGGGTGCATTTTGGTGATCCAGAGACAACAAGTTTGAAGGGGAACTTCCAGGAAGCCTATCTTCTTCAATTTTTGGCCAAACGAGGTGCCGAAAAAGCCCAGCTAGGGGTTTTTGGACGTTCTGAAGGCATTGGAGCCATCTATTTGGAATTTTTAGAATTTTAAAGCACATATTTGAGCACTTTGAGCAAATAATACAAAAGATTCATTGGAAGATGGACCAGGAGATGTAGCCCAAGAGAGGGGTGAACTCCTTTATCATTTGTTGTGTTATGTGTTTTCTGTTCACTATTTATTGTTGTTGTTTATATGCATCTTTGATGAGTAATTTCTATAAAAGTTGTGTTGCAAAAGTGATCCATTTGCATTTTAACACATGAATTAAATCTTGCAAATAATTTCAAGAATACAAGTCTTCTTCATTTTTAGATCACTTGATCAAGTGGATTCATTGTAACTTGCAAATAGTCATTTTGTAAGTCTACTTGTCTTGTTGAGATCAAGTTGAGTTGAATTGAATTTGTAATTGGGTGCATTCTCGGTTGAGCCCGACACCCAAGAGTCATTTTTATTTTGAGTCGAAATTGACAAGGTTTAGTTTAAACTCAATAAATCATTGTAAAATCACAAGTTTGGGTGCATTTTCGGTAGTATCTGACACCCTTAACTTCTTGAAATAAATCAAGTACAAGAGAGCGAGTACAAGCGAGCGTGAAACAAAATCAAGCAATCATGAAGTTCAAGTGAGCAATTCAAGTGAACGAGTTGCAAATAAGCCTTCCTCTGTCGAGTCAAATTGTAATCAGGATCTACCTGCACAAGGAGACCTCATTTAGTGTTTTGAAATGGCACAAAATCTAGAATTATTAGAGTTACTGAACACTCTAATAAACACTACTGAAGACAACACAGTGACATTGAACAAAGAAACTCTTCAATCAGTGCTAACTTGTTTGCAAGTGACGCAAGATAAAGTTAGACTTCTTCAATCTCTATCCCAACTATTGAATGATGAGTTGATAAATCTCAAAAATCAACAGCCAGTGAAGTGTTCTGAACTAGTTTTTGTTTAGCACAACCCTCTCTATGATGATAATGATGATGATGTTTTTAATCAACAACCAGTGAAGGAACAACACAGTGATACAACTTCAGAATCAGTTTCAGATGAAGTTGAATCTATTCATGAACCTACATTTCAAGAGTTTTCTTTTGATTTCAGTGAAGAAAACGTTTCAATGTTGCAACAACATATAGTAAATTAACTTCCACGGATTTCAAAGAAACAAGTTCAGAATACTCTTTCCAAGCCCATCATCAGACCTTGGGAAGAAATCATTTACAAAAAGAATAGAATAGGACTTGGATATGACAAGGAAGTTACCTTTCATATTCCCAATTATTCCAGACCAATCAAGTTCCAAAGTGTTGGACTCCTTCAAGAAGCTACAACTTCACTTGTTCAAGTTCAACATCAGAATGATAAGTGCCAACATTGTAATCGAGTTGGTCACAAGGAGAATCAGTGTTTTGATCTCCATCCTTGCCAGTGTTGTGGCAAGCATAACCATTCTTCAGACAGATGTTCAACACTGAAGAAACCTGCAAGATTGAAAATTCACTATGAGTGGATTGATCCTTGTCAATGGTCATCAACAACCAAGTGATTATATAAGTCTTACCATAGAATTCAATCTCGAGTAAAGACCAATCTTGTAGCACATAACATTTTTGTACCTCACATAATTGGTCCCCTTATGGCGTAGCTTTCGAGCATGGCCCTCATGGGATGAGATAACATGTGGTTTTTTCTGCATGCCCACTTTGTGTTGTACTCAAATGGAACAAGTATGGTATGTTGGACAACTGAGAGGGGGGGGTGAATCAGTTGTTACCGAGCTTAAACAATTATGCTTCTTTTAAACTCTTTGCAGAAACACTGAATGATGATCACAATAATGCAGGGAAATAAACAATGGCACATTCAACATCAGTCACATATATGAGAAATACAGAGACATATATTTCTCGAGGAAACCCATACAGGGTAAAAACCTCCTTTTCTTTATATGATAAGTAATAGTTACATTCTTTACATTATCATACATATGAGCACCAACTCATAATGAGGCTACAACCTCTGTTTTTCAATATGCAACTTGCTGAGAGCACCAACTCTCTATTTTCTATAGCACCCACTAGAAGGAAACACCAACTCCCTGGTTTCTCTAGCACCAACTAGAAGGAAGCACCAACTCCCTGGTTTCTCTAGCACCAACTAGAAGGAAGCACCAACTCCCTGGTTTCTCTAGCACCAACTCCCTGAGTGTTTCCAGCATCAACTGGATGGAAGCACCAACTTCCAATCATACATGCACCAACCTGTATAACAGAGAACAAGAGTTCTCCCTTGCACCACCCTGCCACCCTGATTTCTCTGGCTGCAACCAGATGGAAGCTACAACTCCCTGTGTTCAAGCACCCACTTGAACTTCTGAGGACAACAATCCTCCCTAGCACCTCCCAACCACCCTGAAATATAAATATTTGCTACTGAAACTTATTACAGTGATAAGATGTTCAACAATGGCTTACCAGACTCATCACTATTCTGCTGCATTTCGTTACTCTGTCTGCCTCATTGCCTTCCTGCACACATCACTTGCATTGTCTATTCTTCTGCCTTTTATGCTCTGTGTGCCATACCCATTCATTGCACAGATCCTCTTCTGTTCAATTCAGCTGCTGCACTCTCCTCCTTCTTCACACATGAATCACCTTCACCAACAACAACCACAACAAACTCCAACAGCAACAGCAGCACCATCTCTTCTCTGTACCGTGTATTTATAGCTTCTGTGCACCTTGTGCATGCAATGTTCGCAATGCCTCTGCATGCTGACTCCGCGTCATTATCCTCCACCTCTTGAGTGCTCTGTCTGATCATCATCGTGACTCTTCAGCTTCTCTGGTGGTTCACCCCACGTGTACAACATCACTGTATGTTATACTGAGATTCCTCAGCCTCTCTGGCAGTTTGAGACTCTTCGTCTTCTCTGTGACAGTCGAACTCACTTTCTTTGTTTCAGTTACAGGCCTCAATGTCCATCCAGTTGTTAATCGCCTTCACGAACATCTTCATCCCTCTTGAATATTCTCAGAGGCTCTTCACCTTCTCTGTCAATCATCCCCAAGTGTCTTCGAGTCCTCTGGATGAAACCATTAGTGGTTTCTGGCAGTTATACTATGTCGTGCTACAGTTGCCCTCCGATATTGTTCAAATTCATCTGCACCGTTGGATATGTAGCAAGAAAATCTGGACGGCCCGAATCTGTGCTCCCAGATCTACGGTCGGGATTGGATTCTGGAGCCCCCTTGCCATTCTACCTTTAAGCGAAGGGGGGGGG
>ML779027.1:537755-557973 GCA_009831015.1 Picea engelmannii
TTGATATGTCTTCTCAATACCATAGCGATTTAACCATCTGAATCATTCTAGAAAAAAAATTATAGCAAAAATGGTAAGATGACCTGAAAATAACATACCTTAGAACACATCACCAAAAGACTTCATCCTCCCTTGAAATCCGGACTTCTTTTCTTCTTATTTCCTATGAAATTTGAATTTTATCAAATGAATGTATAATGATGTTTATTTATACCATTTATGTCACTTCCTTTTAACATTAGGGCCATCCTGACACTTTCTTATGTTGTAATTCTTTTCTTTAATTATCTTCAGAGCCTACATGTACTTCCTTCTTCAATTCACTTTGTCATCTTCAAAATTTCATTTCTCCTCAACCATGAGGATCCATGTGATGTGCCACATACCACTGGAAACAACATGATGTATACTATCCATTCATGGGTGTTGTATATGCATGTGCATTGTCCTTCATTTCCAAATACCTTTATCAATCTTGCGGTCCAAAACCCATGACTAGGGTTGACATCAATGACAATAACCAATATTCCAACATGGTCGCCAACATAAATCACTAGAGAACGACGGTTGATGGTCGGGTCATCCAAATTGGAGAAATGATTTAGCCACCAATGAAAAACATTAATGACTGATGACCGATGGTTGGGTCGTTTGAATTGGAAAAGTGTTTTAGTTGCCAATGGAAAATCATCGACAACCGATGATTGAGTTGGATGATATAGTAAAGTTTTTGAATAGAGAAAGAGAAAGTGTCTATGACCGATGGTCGGGTGTCGACCAATTCAGTGAGTTTTTTAGGTCGTCCAAGAGAAACAACTGAGGGATGATGAAGAAAAGAGGAGGATGACATGTCATTATTATAGCATCAATTTCCACCTTTGAAGCATTGACAAGCTTGCTGGCCTAATCCCTATCCTATTTATAGACTATAATTCATCATACCTTCTTGAGACCTTCCAAAAAAAACAATTTGGAATATGTATGCGCCCTCACAGTTATGGAACTCGTGTACATGTGGGACACTAAAGGGATAATCACATACATGTCAGAAAATTATTAAAACAATATGCTTAATTAAATGTTGAGTTATGGTTTTGGTTAGTTACCTAGCTCCTTTTACTTGTACTCAACTGTCTCTAACCAACTAGATACTGGATAAAAGGAGCATTTGTCGAAGGATAAAGGTAATGAAAAGTAATGATTCTTTTCACACCTTAAGAAAACCTTTGTTTGGCTATCCATGCTAAGTCTGTAAACCCTTATACATCCCTTTTGTTGTTGGTTTGACCTGGAAACCCTTGTTTCCAATCCTTTTTTATCACCAACATATATTTCCAAGAGTTTCCCTCTATATGCTCTTTGGTCATGTGGTGAATCTGGAGTCAATACCAACTTGTATAGAAAGAGCAAGGGTGGAGGAACCTGGGATCTCTCTCAGCAGGAAAGTGTCACGTAGGACAAGTATAAAGTTGTAACCACCTGAGCGGTTGAATAAGTATAGAAACTCTTTCCTTCGAAATATATTGTATTTATAACATTTTTCTTGCAATATATTTACATATGTTTCGTAGAATACTAATTACTGAGATCTTACTGTTATGTTTCATTAGACTAAATGGTAGCTATTAGTATAACTACCTCTATATATTGTCTTTCATATTTAAGGTTCTTGCAGGTTGCAAAGAAGTTGTTGGAAAAGAACGAAGAGACTACGACAATTGGGAACAACATCAACTGTAAGACTCCGGGTGAGTCAATACTTCCCTTCTTCTCCATACTTAGTTATTTATTTTGAAATAAATTATTTTATATTTGTTGTATGTTCTTTTTGGGAATTTGTTTCTGTACGGTCATTGGTATGTTGCAATATAGCCCACTACTATAGGGGATTTTCACCGAAAGTAGTCATTCCATGTCAGCATCCACATGGAAGGAAACGTCAGTCAATTTGATACATTAGGATGACATGTCATTCCAAGTCAACATCCACATGTCATTCCACATCAACAGTTGCCACATCAACCAAAGAAATGGTCAATGGTCGGGTCGAATTAAATGGAGAAGTGTTTTTGCCAGTCAATAGGAACGAACGATGGTCGGGTCAACTAGTTTAATGATGTGTTGCAAGTGGTTTCCAAGAGAAATTATTTATGGATAATGGTCAACGATTAGGCATCAGGGATATTTGCGAGCAAGTTCGATTTTCCAAAGAGAATCTATGATCGACCAATCATTGATGGAGCTCGGATCAACGATAGAGATTGATTTGAGATGTTGATCGACGATGAAGATTGATCCATGAGATTTGGAAAGGTTTAATGGATCAACGGATCATATTTCACCTGATTTGAGATCGGCGATTCATATTTAAAATTCTATTATAAGAGTAAAACAATCATTTTTCACTGAATTCTTCAGGTTTTTGAATGTCATAAATTTGCATGGCAATTTTTAGGCCCTAAACAACGATTTTAGACAATCAAAGCCCATGAGAAAAGAGTGAATAAAGGTGCACTCTTTTTTCTAGCTCAAATAAAAGAAGTCAGAGAAAGCTATCCAATGAGCTACTCCATGTGTAAAATAGAGCTCGTATGAGAAAGTTACAACTAAAACAATTAAGGAAAATTTTGGCACCAATTTAATTCCAGAGGGCATAACTCCTTGCTCAAAAGTTTGTTTGAGGAACAGGAGTAGTTTATGGAAATATTATGAACCATAGAAGACAAAAATGGAGCCATATTTGGGATCTAGGTATGTAAACATGTGCAGGAAGAGAAATAAGATACATGTAGCATAGAAGGATAAATTCGACAAAATAGTCGAAACTTGTTCGGACCATAACTTTCAGCTCGAAGCTTAGAGTTGAGTGAACAAATAGTCATTGGAATTATATTGAGGAGGTGAAGACATATGTACAACTATAATTTTGAATTAGGTGCTAAAATTTGCTTATAAATTAATAAAGTAATATTGTAGCAATGAGAAAGTGGGAATTGCAACATGTGAATGTTGCAACCTTCCACTTAGAATTCAGAATGAGCATGAGTATAGCCATTGGAGAGTTGTTTAAGAGAATAATGTGTTTAAGGAATATGATTTTAAGGAGATATGGATGATGCTCAAGGGTCCTACAACCATGAAGAAGAAATCATAGGTCTGCATGTCAACATGGGTAATGCTGAGATTGAGTCTAATGGAAGAAGGGATGGGCAGGAGCCTATAACTATGGGAATCATGCAAAGAGAAGTGCAGAGATATAGAGTCAGTAATGAAAGGATCATGAAAGCTCAGGAGGAGATACTACAAATATTGAATGTGTTGTAGAAGCTAGTGCAATGCAAGTGGAAGTATCTAGATCTCATTATAGGAGGTATGATCATGTAGGATATAGATGGTCAATGAGTTCTAGTAGGAATCAACATTATCATTCCACAAGGAACTCGACTAGAAGATCATATGCGTTTTCAAGGTCAGTAAGAAACCCAAGTATATCTCTTTTCAGGCATCAAAGAAGGAGACATGGGTCGCACAACTTGCAAGGGGATCTTAGGAATATCATGCCACCATCCTTTGATGGAGAAAACAAGAAAGGAGAATATGTAGAAGCATGGTTGTTGGGAATGAGGAAATATTTATAGTTACATCATTACTCATGATCAAATATTTCCAATTACATGATTACTCATCAAATGCATAAGCCAAAATTGCATTCTACCGCCTTCAAGGAAAGACATCTATGTGGTGGGATCAACTGAAGCAAGTTAAGCACCTTGATGAGAAAATAATTTGTTGGAAGTAGTTCAAGAAATACTTTCAAGAATAGTACTTGCCAGAGCAATATTATGACAAGAATATGCAAGAGTTATTTGAACTGAAACTTAGGAACATGACTATGGATAAATATGAGAAAAATTTCTTGGAACTTCTCAGGTATGTGAGCTTCATTAGAGATGAGAAGGTTAAAAATCATAGGTTCTTAAGTGGACTACCATCCTTCTACAAGGATAAAATTCATTTTGATGAGCCCAAGAATTTAGAAGAAATCAGAAGAAAGGCCAAGTATTTGTATGAGCAGAACAGAGGAAGGTCATCTTTCCAAAGGGCCTGGGATGACAAGAAGAAAGGAAAGATGGATCAAAGGAATAACAGATTCCTACCACCTTTCATAAGGAAAGGCTCTCAAGCAAATCATCAAGGGAAACCATCTTAAGATGATCAGAAAATGGCAAAGTCCTTGGGAAAGAGGCCAAGAAAATAACCCATAAAGTGTTGGGGATGTGAAGGAGATCACATGTATAAATATTGTCCTTATCGAGCAGATAAGATGAAGACTATGTATAACATCAAGAAAAAGGAGACAATAGAGGATGTGAGAAAAACCATGCCAAGGATCCATGTAACCTTGGACAATAGGCAAGTAGATGATCAATCCCACATGATTGAAGTGGAAGGTAAGATTGATAATAATCCCATAGCTATTTTAATTTATTTCGTAGCTAGTCATAGCTATGTAGATCCAAAGATAGTTGAAATATTTAAATTGAAGAAATGTAAGCATGAAAATTATTGGTTAGTTCAACTAGCTACTGTAGCCAAGAGACGAATTAATGAGCTTGTTAAATAATTCCCTATAAACATGAATGAAATTAACACTAAGGTAGATGTGAACATCATATTGATTGTGTCTTATGACTGCTTGATTGGTATGGATTGGATAGAAAATCATTGTGTTTTTTTATATTTTTATAACAAGGTTTTCACATGTCTTGATGAAGAAGGGAATTCAAGGACAATACAAGGTATTCCAAGGCCTATGTCTATCCGAGAGATTTCAACATTGCAACTGAAAATAAGTTATAAGAAAGGGTTCCAGATATATGCAACCCATATGGAAGATCCAATAAAGAATAAGGATTCAAGTCTTGAATATTATCGAGTCTTGAAAGAATATGAAGATGTATTTGAAGAGCTGCCAAGATTTCCACCAAAGAGGGATATAGATTTCTCTATTGACCTAATGATTGGAGCTTCCCCAATGTCCAAAATTCCATACATATGACCATGTTAGAGCTAAAAGAGTTGATAATGCAGCTAGAAGAGTTTTTAAAGAAATGGTATATACACCCAAGTGTTTCCCCTTGGGGTGCCTCAGTTATTTTTGCTAAGAAAAAATATGGAATGTTAAGGTTATGTACTGACTTCATACAATTGAACAAGGTTACCGTAAAAAATATATATCATTTATCAACGATTAATGGTCTCTTTGATCAATTGAAAGGAGAAAATATATTCTCCAATATTGAATTGAGGTTAGGCTATCATGAAGTGAGAATCAGAGAAGAGGATACTAGAAAAACAACCTTTCAGACAAGGGATGGACACTATGAATTTGTGGTGGTGCCTTTTGGGTTGACAAATACACCAACTACATTTATGTGTTTGATGAATGGGGTGTCCAGATATTTATTGGACAAGTTTTTCATTGTATTGTTGGATGATATTCTTATCTATTCTAAGACAGAGTAGGAGCATGATAAACATTTGAGGATGGTGCTACAAGTATTGAGAGAGCACTAGTTGTATGCCAAATTGAGAAAATGCACTTTTTATCAAAAGGAGATCCATTATTTAGGTTACATTGTTTTAAAAGATGTCATAGCAGTGGATCCAGAAAAATATTGAAGCAATCAAGGGTTGGCCAACGCCAACAAAAAAATTAGAGGTTAGATCATTTATGGTTCTAGTTGTTTACTACAAGAGATTCATTACAGGATTCTCCAAGATTACACACCCAATAAAATATTTGCAAAGAAAGGAGTAAAATTTGAATGGAGTGCCAAGTGTGAAGAAAATTTAACCAGTGCACCCACTTTAAAAGTTGCATATCTAGATGAGGATTGTGTTGCGTGGTTAGATGCATGCAAGGAAGGGCTTGATGGAATCCTTATGCAAAATGGACATGTAATTTATTATGAGTCCAAAAAAATGAAGGAGCATGAAATAAGTTATGCCACACATGAATTAGAGTTGGTATCCATAGTAAATGCCTTAATAATGTGGAGGCATTATCTTATGGGCAGAAAATTTGAATTAAGGAGAGACCATAGTTGTTTGAAATACTTTTTTGAACAACCAAAACTAAATGCTAGACAAACTAGATGGCTGGAATTTCTTAGTGAATAAAACTTTGATATCAAGCACATAAAAGTAAAAGAGAACAAGGTAGTTGATGCACTCTTCACAAGGGTGCATAAAATGCATGCTATGACCATTAGTATGTACATGACAAATTTAAAATATATAATTCTAGAGGCTATAACAACAAATCGACATTATGTGAAAGTTAGAGAAAACTTACAACAAAATCATATACATCATAAATATAAGGATTACAAGCTATAATAGGATGGAATCCTCTTATTTCAGAACATAGTCTATGTTCCCAATTCTTAGGAATTGAGAAATTTAGTTTTAAAAGAGATGCATAATATTCCATACATTGAACATCTAAGATATCAAAAAACTGTTACAAATGTAAGAGGCCAATATTGTTGGCCTGGTATGAAGAAATATGTCACTGATTATTTGGTTAGATGTATGGAATGTTAGAAGGTAAAGGTTGAGCACATACATCCAATGGGATGATAGCAGCCATTTCCCACTCCTGAATGGAAATGAGAAGTTGTTACTATCGATTTGATTACCAAATTTCCAAGGAAAACAAGGAAACATGACTCCATAATGGTAGTGGTGGAAAAGCTTACAAAGGATGCACATTTCATTCTGGTAAAAGTAACTCATAAGGAAACCAATATTGCAGAAATTTACATGAGATAAATTGCTAGGCTACATGGTGTGCCTAAGGAAATAGTGTTGGACCAAGATCCCAAGTTCACTTCCAATTTATGAAGGGGTTGTTTAAGGGATTTGGGACAAATTTGAATTTCAGTACAACATATCACCCAGAGTCAAATGGGCAGACAGAGATAATTAATTAGATAATTGAGGATATGTTGAGAATGTATGTAATCGAAAATCCTTCTAGGTGGAAGGACTATATCCATTTAGTTGATTTTGCCTACAATAACGGGGGGTGAACTGATAGAGGGGGTGAATCAGTAATAGAGAAATTTAATCATTTTTCACCATAAAATGAAAGTGTTATATCAATGTAGCATTATCATCCAATATTTTCAGAGTAAATAAAGAATGAAAAAATGAGCAATCACACACATACAAAGTACCACAGTTTTTTACATGGAAACCCAAAGTGGGAGAAAACCACAAATTTTTTTTTTCTTATATGTCTTTAAGAATTACATTCATTGGAAGCACCAACTTCCTTTGTTTTCTAGTTGCAACTAGAAGGAGGCTCCAACCCCCTAGTTTCTCAGGTTACAACCGAGGGAAGCTCCAACTCCCCAATTCTCTGGCTACAACCCCCTATGTTCTCTGAATACAAATGGAAGGTTGCTACAAATACCTTTCCTTTCCCCGTCCAACCACCCTGATGTATAAGTAGAATGATGGAACCACTGTCACACTATCACTGTGAGATATACTACTATAACCATGTACCAATCAACCTGCACAAAACAACATGTACCAATAACCTGAACCATGCATCAACCTGTAACTCAACCTGTAATCAACCTGTCATAAACAAGTGCATCAACCATGCACCAACCTGTAATAAAAATTTACCATAAACAAGTGCATCAACCATGCACAAACATGTACCTCAACCTGTACCATGAATAAGTTCATCAACCATGCACCAAACCTGTATGAATAACTTGTCACAACAACATGTCCAAAAAACCTATAACAACAACCTATCTCATCAATCTTATCAACCAAATCAGATCTAATCACCAAGATCAATCACCAAGACAAATCTCAAAGATGTGCATCAACCAAGAATAACACAACAACTCATAATCATCACCAAGATCATTATGTGCTTCTAATAATATACCAATACAAGTACACTACATCATCCATATAGCATGTGTCAAAAATACTACTAACAAGTGCCTCCAACCATGTACCAAGTATGTACCAATCATGTATCAACTACTCATCAACTATGACTCATCAAGA
This sequence comes from Picea engelmannii, assembly GCA_009831015.1. Taxonomy (NCBI): domain Eukaryota; kingdom Viridiplantae; phylum Streptophyta; class Pinopsida; order Pinales; family Pinaceae; genus Picea; species Picea engelmannii. The sequence continues at coordinate 545,859 of ML779027.1, forward strand.
TGTACCAACATCATCAACTATATACCTCATGTATGTGCCAACTCATCAACTACTTGTCTCAACCATGTACCCAACATGTACCTCAACCAAAATCCCTCATCAATTTCAACATCCAAATCTGATTTGTAATTTTGTAATAGACCTAGTGTATATGATCACATACTTGCAAACATTCCTTAACTTTAACAACAAGAGACTAGCATTTTCATCAAACTTTACTTTAGTCTCACATGACTAGTTTTGGATTAGTCAACAACCCTAACTTGAAATAATAATAACTATGTACCTGTAATGAATACAGATCTGAAAATAGTACACAATGTTCTTCATTGTGTTTTATGCAATTCCTCCAGGTGTCACTACTTGGAACCTCTCAAAAAATGAGTTATAGAAAAAATGGCATACCTTGTTGAATTATGGCTTATTCTAGAGAGAGAATTTGTAGAGCATGCCCCACACATAATATTTGTTTTATGGATCTAAAAATTGTACATAGAATACTATAGACTGTACTCTAACCAAAAATTTTTGTCTTACTGAATTTGGATCTGTTATGAATAAGTTATGATTTTTTTACCCGAAACACCTATTTTAGACTAGTTTCAGGACTAGCCACAAACCCTATTTTCCATGGAGTGTAACTCCAAAAATACAACGACCCACAAGATGAAACTTGTACCAAATCTACTTCGATATGTTTCCACAATGGCCTCCCACTTTCATGGTCTGAATCATTCTATAAAAACAATTATTGCGAAAATGGTGAGATGACCTGTAAATAACATACCTTAGAAAGCATCATCAAAAGAATTTATCCTCCCTTGAATTTCGACCTTCTTTACTTCACCTTCCCTTTGAAATTCGGCTTAGATATCCTTTGGTTACCTCAGTCACATGTAGATATTAAATATGCTCAAGTGTGATTAAAATTAGAGAGCCTTGCCTCTTATTTATACTTTCATGTAGCTTCCTCAAGGGGTTAACCTTTTAACCATCTTAACCCACTTTCCTTATTTTAGGGTTAACCCACTTGTAACCACTTGTAACTTAGTAATTTCTCCATTAACTTTATTATTTAAATAATTTGTTTTGTATTTACTTTGACTTATAGTACACTCATCACTTCACTTTATTATTTACCTTCTAAAATATCTTAAACCACTTTGACCTTTTGGGGCTTCTAGATGACTCATGAGGGTTCTCCAACTTCACATGGCCATAACTCTCTAACCGTGAGGAGTTATGTGACATTCCACATACCACCGGAAATGGAATGACCTGTAATATCCATATAGAATAGTCTTACTTGCAAATATATCAAAACTCATACCATTATCGATCAAACAAACTTGGTTCCATTACCCAAACCTGGGTTCTCCAACTTCACATGGTCATAACTCTTTAACCGTGAGGAGTTATGTGACGTTCCACATGCCACCAGAAATGGCATGACATGTACTACCCATATAGAATAGTATTACCTTGAAATATATTAAAACTCATACCATTATACATCAAACAAACTTGGGTCCATTACCCAAACATTTGTGCTACCAAAATTCGCTACTAGGTTTCTCCAAGGGTTGACATCAATCACTGAGGGTTGACATCAATCTACAATATCACTCTCCAATGGTTGAAATCAATGAAAACCAACAATTCATACCAAATTTCCATCAACCTAAGTCAATTGTCTGACAATCTCCCCCTTTGGTATTGATGGCAACACTTAGTCATGATAACATTCATGCTTATACTCTTCATCAATGTTTCTATCTCTCCCCCTTTGACATCAATGGAAAAGGGTATCTCCCTTTTGGGTTGCTCCCCATGACTGAACTCTCCTTGGGGTTGCTCCCCTGTCTACATGCCTTTGTGCTCTCTTTCCAAGCATTTATATCATGCATCAGATAAATCTCTCCCCCTTTGTCATCAATGGAAAAGGTGTCTTTCCATCTGGGGTTTCTCCCCCTAACTGAACTGTCCTTGGGGATACTCCCCCTAACTGAACTCTTCCTAAAACTGACCCCCCAACCTGAAATGTTCTCTCTATGGTGTTTCCTCATGTAAATATAAGACATATAAGATAAGAATTCAAAAGCATTCATTTTGGAGTAGAAATTACTCTGAGTCTCTGGCGAAAATACTCAAAGGCTTCCCTTGGAAGTGGTTTTGTAAAGATGTTTTCCACTTGTTATTTTGTGCCTACATATTCAACTATGATGTTCTTCTTTGCAACATGTTCCCATAGAAAGTGATACTTTATTGGAATGTTCTTCTTATTCGAGTGCATCACCAGGTTCTTTGAGAAACTAATGGTGCTTGTATTATCACAATAGATTGGAATGAGCTCATCATACTCAACCTGTATATCTAAGTAGAATGTTTCTCCATTGGTGCTTCGTCGATCATCAATGCAACCTACCCAATCTACATTTGTGTATGCAATAAGTGATAGATCCTTTCCTTTTGGAAACCATAATCCAAACTCTTATGTTCCTTTGAGATATCTAAAAATCCTCTTTACTACTAAGACATGTGATTCCTTTGGTGCTGCTTGAAGTCATGCCACTTGTCCAATTGCCTGCTTTACATTTTGTCTAGATGTTGTCACATATAGTAAGCTACCAATCATTGACCTGTATTGCCTCTGGTCTGTAGACTTTGAATCATCATCTTTTCTCTACTTGCAATTGGTTTCCATAGGAGTGGTAACTGGTTTGCAATCTTCCATTCCGAACCTCTTTAGCATTTCTCTGATATACTTAGTTTTAGAAATAAAAATTCATTGGTTTCTTTGACATATCTGAAGACCTAGAAAGAAGGCTAGTTATCCAAGTAATGACATTTCAAATTCATTTTGCATATCCTTTGCAAATTTCTGGCTTAAACTGTGATTAGTACTTCCAAAAACAATATCATCAACATAAATTTCAATTAATAAAATACTAGCTTGAGTTACCTTGATGTAGAGGTTGTTGTCTGTGCTTCCTTTCCATAGTTTGTAGGGAGTTTTGTCATTGTTGTTTCTTAGCATTACTCTATTTTGAATGTGAATTGTTGTATGCACTGCATGTGTCCAAAACATATCTGTCAATTTGGAATCCATTAGCATTGTTCGAGCCATTTCCTGTGTAATTATCATCCATTATGATAATGTTCCTTTGTCTTTGAACCACTATTTGAACCAATCTATGAATCCATTCTCTCGTCCATGATATCCAAGACTCTACTTGTGCAATTGTCCATAATGCTGACCCATTTATCACTATACTATCATCAAGTCTTGATTAATCCATCAAATTTTACTTCTGCTAACTGATTGCTCTGGATCTATCTTCTCAAACTCTACAAGTTGCTCGAAGGATGGTTCTTTGGTCTGTCAAAACTATCACATAGACTCCCTCTATCTGATATTCATATTACCTAGGACTCTCTAAGTCAGATGGCTCAGAACAATTCCTTCTCTGATCTATAGTCATCATCATCTCCATTGGTAGATCCATCATCATCTTCATTGGTATATTCATCATCTCTCTGATCTCTAACTTCTTTCTTTATGTCTTTGGATTCATCTTTCACTACAATGACTGGAAGTACAATCTCTTGAACATGTTCCTTATTTACATGCCCTTCTTTTCTTTCAGTTATTTTCCAAACCTTTTTGTACCTGACATCTTTCTTTTCCTCTGTAGAATTTTTTTTATCTCATTTTATTATCAATCTTGCAATCTCTAGGATCTAGTCTTTGTTCACCTGTTCTTCATGTTTTCTTATCCACACTTTCTTATATATTATATCAGTGTTCTCTTTCATGGAAGTATCGATCATGCTTCTACAATCACTAGCTATGTGTCCATAGTAATGACATTTGTAATATTCAATGTTACATGGGGCCACATATGCACTTCTTGTTTGAACATTTCTATAATCTATGCAATCTGCAACCTTATGTCCAAAATTAGTACAATAAAAACAATGATCATAACAGAAATTTGCATACCTAGGAGTGAATGATATTCTTTGTGGTGTAGTCCTTCTGAATTTATGTCTTGACTAATCATGATCATGATTAAAGCTTCTTTGTGGCTTGAACATGAATGGTCTTCTTGAAGATGTATCTTCAATAGTTTTCTTAGATCCTGGTTGACCATGATTCCTTCCTTTGAGTTCTTCTGCACAACTCTTTCTATTTTCTTCATTCTTCTTTTCTAGCAACCTTGAGTACTTCTCTTCATTCTCTATAACTGATGTGGATGTTTCTATCTCTTAAACATTCTTATTGAGCTTGACGATTTTACTTCTCAATGTGACAACTTCTTCTTCAAGCTTCTCAACCTCTTCTTCTTTCTTTATTATCTGAGACTTCGTGACTTCTTCTTTTCTTTTCACTTCTTCAAGCTGAATTTTTAATATGATTATTTCTTCTTCAAGTCCTTTCTCTTCTTGACCAAATTCTTCCTCAAGCTGGTTTAGATCGTTAGTTATTTCCTTAAGATGATTTGTCAATATCTTCTCTCTCATTTCTGCTTCTTCCTTCTGTGCTTCTATGTTGGATTCCAAATACTACTTTTGATATTCAAGATTTTCTTTGATCTTTCTAGCTTCTTCTAGTTGAGTTCTTAAGTTTTCGATGACCCATTGGGATTCTTCAAAAATGTGAACACTTTCCTTTTGTTTCATCAATTCTTTCTTGAGTGACTTGTTTTCTTCTCTTAGTTCATCTAAAGCACTAATAAATTATGCTTCATAATTGTCTTCCTTTTCAATTAGTTTTTCTGTCTCATTTCCTTCATGGCATTCTATTTCAATATGTCAATGTTTTTCACAATTAAAGCAAAACAACATACCTCTGGTGATTATGTACTCTTCATCTTCTGAATCTTTTTGACATGGTGAACATAATTCTTCTTGATATGTCTCTTCATCTTCTTTGGCATTTTCTGAATCTACGATGGGTGAAGAATAAATGTCACGTAACTTATCCCAAAGTTCTTTGGCTGATGAAAATTTACCAACCTTTTCTCTTATCGGATTAGGTAATCCTTCCCAGATGAAATCCATTGCAATTTTGTTATTCTTCTTCAATTCCTTCTTGGTTGCAGTATTTTACCTTTTTGAACTATCATATCCTGTAACAACTGATAGCCAAATATAATGTCCCTGTGCCTGTAAAAATACTTTTGTCCTTCTCCTCCACATCTCATACCTAAAACCATTTTGACAATTAAACATTGGTACTCCATTCTCAGAATAATCCATGATCTCCTTCCAGTGGTTAAATTGTTTCCTAAAGGAACCAGCTTTGGGACCAATTGTTGGATTACTGAGAGGGGGGTGAATCAGTAATAGAGCAATTTAATCCTTTTTCACCATAAAATGCAAGTGTTATATCAATGTATCATTATCATCCAATAGTTGCAGAGTAAATAAACAATGAACAAATGAGAAATCACGCACATACACAGTACACCAGTGTTTTACGTGGAAACTCAAAGCGAAAGAAAACCAAAGAATGATTTCTCTTATATTTATTTAAGAATTACATTCATTGGAAGCACCAACTTCCTTTGTTTTCCAGATGCAACTAGAAGGAGGCTCCAACCCCCTAGTTTCTCAGGCTACAACCTGAGGGAAGCTCCAACTCCCCAATTCTCTGGCTACAACCAGAAGGAGGATACAACCCCCTATGTTCTTTGGTGACAATTGGAAGGTGACTACAACCACATGACATTGCCCCATCCAAACACCCTGATGTATAAGTAGAATGATGGAACCACCAACACACTATCACTGTGAGATATACTATTGTAAACCTGTACCAATCAAACTGCACCAAAAACCCTGTACCAATAACCTGAACCATGCATCAACCATGCACCAACCTATACCTCAACTTGTAATCAACCTGTACCATAAACAAGTGCATCAACCATGCACCAACCTGTACCAAACAACCTGTAATCAACCTATACCATAAACAAGTGCATCAACCATGCACCAACATGTACCTCAACCTGTACCATGAATAAGTGCATCAACCATGCACTAAACTTGTATGAATAACATGTCATAACAACCTATCACAACAACCTATCTCATCAATATTATCAACCAAATCATATCTACGCACCAAGATCAATCACCAAGACAACTCTCAAATATGTACATCAACCAAGCATAACACAACAACTCATAATCATCACCAAGATCAATATGTGCTTCAAATAATATACCAATACAAGTATGCTACATCATCCATAAACCATATGTCAACAATACTAATAACAAGTGCCTCCAACCATGTACCAAGTATGTACCAATCATGTATCAACTACTCATCAACTATGACTCATCAATATGTCCCAACATCATCAACTATACACCTCATGTATGTTCTAACTCATCAACTACTTGTCTCAACAATGTACCCAACATGTACCTCAACCAAAAGCCCTCATCAATTTCATCATCCAAATCTGATTTGTAACTCTATAATAGACCTAGTGTATATGATCACATACTTGCAAACCTTATTTAACTTTAACAACAAGAGACTAGCATTTTCATCAAACTTTACTTGAGTCTCACATGACTAGTTTTAGATTAGTCAACAACCCTAACTTGAAATAATCATAACTATGTACCTGTAATGAATACATATCTGAAAATAGTACACAATGTTCTTCAATTTTTTTTATGCAATTCCTCCACGTGTCACTACTTGGAACCTCTCAGAAAAGGAGTTATAGTAAAAATGGCATACCTTGTTGAATTCTAGCTTATTCTAGAGAGCGAATTTGTAGAGCGTTCCCGACACGGAATATTTGTTTATGGATATGAAAATTGTACGCAAAGTACTATAGACTATACTCTAACCAACACATTTGTTCTTACTGAATTTGGATCTGTTATGAATAAGTTATGAATTTTTTACCCGAAACACCTGCTTTAGACTAGTTTCAGGACTAGCCACAAACCCTATTTTCCATGGAGTGTAACTCCAAAAATACAACGACCCACAAGCTTAAATTTGTACCACAACTAATTGGATATGTTTCCTTAATGGCCTCCCACTTTCACAGTCTGAATCATTCTATAAAAACATTTATTTTGAAAATGGTGAGATGACCTGTAAATAACATACCTTAGAAAGCATCATCAAAAGAATTTATCCTCCCTTGAATTTCGGCCTTCTTTACTTCATCTTCCCTCTGAAATTCGGCTTAGATATCCTTTGGTAACCTCAATCACCTGTAGATATTCAATATTCTCAAGTGTGATTAAAATGAGAGAGTCTTGCCTCTTATTTATACTTTCATGTAGCTTCCTCAAGGGGTTACCTTTTAACCATCTTAATCCACTTTCCTTATTTTAGGGTTAACCCACTTCTAACCACTTGTCACTTAGTAATTTCTCCATTAAATTTATTATTTAAATAATTTATTTTGTATTTACTTTGACTTATAGTACACTCATCACTTCGCTTTATTATTTACCTTCTAAAATCTCTTAAACCACTTTCATCTTTTGGGGCTTCTAGATGACTCATGAGGGTTCTCCAACTTTATGTGGCCACAACCCTCTAACCGTGAGGATTTATGTGACGTTCCACATTGTAACATCCCAGTTCTAACCCTTATAAACTATAATGTATTATGTAAACTTGACTTAGGCTGGTGAGCCGGTAAATTTGAAAAGGGGCCGGAGTGCCTAGGAAATGTAACACTTCCTATACATTAATAAAATGTACCGCTGGATGAAAGACCGACAAGGACAAAAGAGATAGGGGGCTATGGTTCCATGAGAGAGGGGGCTTGAGGGGATAAGTCTTGTTATTATTATTTTATTTACTCATAATTGATTTTATGGAGAAGAAGGGGTTACATGAGCTTCTTGGGAGGGAGGCCATGTGGCTCTTGTCTTCATGTAATTATTTAAACATCCCTTGCAGGATGTTTTGGGGTCATTATTCCCTTGGTTTTTCCTCTTCTCACTGGTTCACTTGTTCTTCTTCCTCTTCACTCACTACTGCTAGTTTGTGTGCTCTTGGCATGAGAATGGAAATGAATGGCAGGAGGAGGAGAGCCATCGTTGAATGGATGTAATGATTTACTGATCATTCCAAGAGGGAATGGATGCCTATGTGCATGAACTTGATGACAGTTCAGATGAAACCGTCTACAACTGAGAATCCTTGGAATTTCCAGTAGGGAGATTTCCTGACCAGTAGCATTGGAGCCCTGGAGAGAAATGGAACAGCCGCAGGGACTACATGGCAGAGAAAGGTGTTCATTTCTTGGGGTTGTGCAGGCCGAGGGGGAAAGAGAGATGGAAATTAGGATTGTTGTGAGGTTGGGAAACCTGAGAGCTACTTAGCCAACTATTGTGTATTTAGACTTGACCTAGGACCCATCCTTGTGGATTCATAGCTCTGGCTCGGGGGTGACCTGTTGTTGAGAGTAAATGAACAACAACATCTATGGTTGGGAGGAACATCCTTGGTTTGCAGCCAGTTGGTGAATGTTTACTTGCAAAAATAAGTGCTCTCTGTCTTTTTTTATTTAATGTATTACGTTGTGTGTTTAATTATCTTTGAGATATGTATTCTAATGTGCATGTATGCTGGTTATTTGTTGTGCATGGCACATTGTTTATATCTTTTATGCTGTGACATGGATCTTGTCTTATGCATGTGGTGTGCATGATTCTAACATTGTTGAGAAGTCCTTTGTTTTTGAATTAGAGATCATAGAACTAAGTCTTGGGACTATAGCATGCCTATCCTGCGGGTGGTTGGGTGTGTTGTAGCCTGTTTAAGTGGTGTAGCCTGACCTCTAGGTGGTCGGGTATGTTACATATTGGTATCAGATCGAGGTTGAAACACCGGGATGGTATGGATCAAGTCTGTTGGTTAGAGTCTCATGGTTGAGATCAAATTATGACCGTGAAGTTGAAAAGCTCAGGAGGAATGGCATTGCAGAATATACGTAGGAGTTAGATCATCAGATATCAGTTGAAGGGGTTCGAAGGATCGTGACTGTCCCCCTTCAAATTCGGGAGTGATCGCCATTGTAGGATCAGGAGAGATCTAGGATCGTTGGATCAGAGGACAGGTGAACAGGGGTCGTCCAAAGTAAAGGAAGAAAGGGTTAAGGTCACAACCGTTGGATCCCATGGGAGAGAGAGATCAACGAACATGAGGCATTGCAGGGAACCAAGTTTCACAGGAGACAATTTCCCAGGGTAGTCCCACAATCCAAACCATGGTTTCACCAAGGGGTTAAGTGTCAACAATAGGAGAATTGTGGGGCAAAAAGCAGGTTACTCCAAATCGTCGATGCGTGCCCCCACAAATTGAAATGCATGCAGTGATGTGACATATTAGTACTCGAGTGACGAACCTCTAAAGAGAAAAAGTAGTCGGGGACTGCCAATCTGTAGGAGGACACATTTCAACCGATCATGTGCTCTGGGTGAAAGCACTCTAGGAAAAGGCAAGAAAGGAGAAGTTGAGAATTGATATTTCCAGACCCCAGAGATCCAAAGTGAATCACAGTCGTCCGATCCAAGAGGACATGTGGTAGAAATATGTGCACTTCGGGGAAAAGAAAAGGTTGAGAGTTGGGTTCTCCGAAGTATGAAGACCCGAAGAAATTGTAGTCATTGATCCGTGGGAAACACACGTCTGTAGATCGCGAGCTTCAGATAAAAACATTTCAGAAAAAAGTTGAAGTTTGAGTTTTCCGAAGTCCGAAGTTTCGAAGGAATTACAGTCATTGATCCTTGCAGCAGTAACTTCCAAAGTCTCGAAGTCCGGGGTTAATATGGGCCACCCATTAAGGGAGACACATGGCGGCATTTTGGCTGGTTCGAGAAATCAGAGTGAGAATTGGAAGTGTGCTAGTGTGGAAACTCCCGAAGTCCTGAAGCCCGAATAACCGAAGTGGTAGGGCACAATGACGTCACCAGGAGGTGATGTGGACCCCGAAATTTCCGAAGTGACGTGACTTGCAGACATCACCGAGGATGACCTGGATACATGGGATGTGCACCATGTGTCAATAAGTTTTGAGCATGCAGATGATTGAAATGTCAGATAGGACGTGACACATGTCACCTGCATGATTGGACCACGTGTCTACTTACAGTATTTCTCTACGTGGCGACGAATAGTGGACTCCGAAGAAATTACTCCAAGAGTTTTCAGTTAAGAGTTGAAAATCCCGAAGCTTGGAGAGCCAGATACCCAAAGTAAACGTCGACTGTCGGATCGTTCAAAGTAGGGATGAACTGTTAGATCAGGAGAACAGGTGGCATGAAACTGTGGATTCCGGGTAAGGACCCAAAGTAAACGTCGATTATCGGATCGTCCAAACTAGACTTGAACCATCAGATCAGGAGAACAGGTGGAATGAAGATGTGGATTTCGGGTAAGGGCCCGAAGTAAATGTCGATCATCGGATCATCCGAAGTAATTCCCCACTGTTTGATTCAAAAGAACGCATGGCAGAATCCTATGTATCTCGAGGGAAGTAAAGTTTTAGATTTGAGAATTCTGAAACGACCACAACCGTCGATCTGGGAGAGGTAAATATGAATTGTTGGTTCCCAAGAGGTAGATCTCGGTCGTCTGTTTAGAAGCACTGTCAATATTGTGAGTTCAACGGTCACCTCGCATTGTGAGGACGGGAGGTGCTCAGGCTTTACAAAGTCGAGGGTGGGCCGCAATCGAGACCACGGTTTTGGCAAAAGGACATGTGGTGGCTCGAAGTGAATTGCGAGATGAAAAGTAGTTTGGTTCCAAACCACCTTTGAGCGTGGCTGCAATCGTGCGTCTACGTGAGGTCACCACCTAAGGTCACATCTAAGGAGGGGCCAAGAGAAAAAGGAGATAGTGTCAACTCTGAGATTTTTTTCAAGGGTGAAGGAGAAGGTCGCGAGGGCCATCAGACCTGCGCTGGAAATCTAGAAGGGTCTGTGTTTAAATACAGAACAAAACCATCAAGGTTTCAGAGAGCCAATTCAGCTCGATATTGAAGACCCTTGACCGGGAGGTCTCCCAGCCTTAAGAGAAGGGGGTCTGCATTAAGAAACAAAGGGAAAAGAAGAGGCAACACTCAAATCAATAAGCCTATGGTTGTGCGCATCTAGTCATATGTAAATGGTTTGAAGGAAGCGCCTCATAAATATTTAATTCGACGAAGAGTTAACACTAGAATAATACAGGGAATTGTTAAAGGGTCAAAATATGATCTGTTTGTGAACTAAGAACACAACAAAAGCATGAGTACGATATAATGATTCGATCCATGTCTGTGATCAACTCATGAAGGAAAAAGAACCGACACACAGTCATGATTAAAAAAGAGTTAATTCATATAAAAAGGAAAAATAATATTAATTAAAGAATAATATTATCATTTAAATGAAAAGGTACCTGTAAATTTAATTGACAATTTTTGTATGATATGTATATCTCTAACAAGATGGCTTATTGCAGGTTTATCAGGATTAGAGGTATAACTAGATCAATTCAAGAATAGGATCATATGTTAGGGTCATGGAGGCATGACTTTGCCTACAAAAGTTGGATGAGGTACTACAAAAGAAAGAATCCTCACATGGGACATGAAGCTAGCAAGTGAATAATGTCATTAAAGGGCATAGAAAGGAAAAGTAAGGCTCCATAGCCTTGAAGGTAGAGATGTGTAGATAGTTGCAAGCTTGATGTGGAAGGAAACAAAGATCTTAAGAGGTAGTGTGTGAATAATCTCTATGTGTCAAGCATAAGAGTTCCATGGAAGGATTTGTTAGATATGACTTATCTACTGTCTAAAAGCTTAAATCAGAGTTCACAGTGGAAGCAAGATGCCAATGCAGAGGAATTGGAATGCTCTCTCACTTCAAAAGTGGCACTAAATGAAAATGGATTTCCATTGGGGAATGGTACTAAGTGGGAAAGAATGGCCAGCTGGAACGTGGCTGGAAAAGTGTTCAGACCCAGGGAACCATAGTGTAGATGAGAAGAATGGGAGCACGCAAGGCATCAAGGATCTAAAGGAATTCAAGGACAACCAACTACAACAGAAATAGATAAATAAATAAGTGAATT
>ML779027.1:558340-588830 GCA_009831015.1 Picea engelmannii
GTTATGGGATCATAACCAGGTAATTCAGGAGACATACTCCTTATATAACAATGAATATCCATAGAGATAGTCATGTGTGAGACCATAATATGGTTGGATATGGAAGGGCTATAGCGCTATGTGAGTGCTCGATAGTATCTACTATATATCTGATGTTTGGATTGCAACCTCTTTTCCAACACTGAAGAGAACTTAAGGATTATATTCTTGGTGTTGTGTTTGGGTGGAAAAGGAAGGTAACCAAATAGTTAGGCAAGCAGCAGGAAGTGTGTGGATGATGTGTTGAATCGTTGGCCAGACCTTCCAACTCATCATGGTAGAATACATGACATAGTTATGTGGTATTATATAGTCAATGCATGGATTCATTGTGTAGATGTGACCATGGGTATTGACACATTGATTGTTATCTTATTAACCGTTTCATTATGAAAAGTCTGCGTGACTGATAATACATGTGTATGTAATGATGAGTTCATTCCAATTGATAGTTGGATTAATAGAAGTAATTGAATTGTAGTTGTAAATAATTCTGAGAGCACTTTGTGATTTTGTTTTGAATCATTGCCATGAGAATATATGTCGTGTACATGAGATAGTAACAATTTGTTTGGTTGAGGAATGTTGAAATTGCAAGAGGAAAGGGGTCTTAGATATGGCATTGTTGTAATCCCATAAATAAGACCAATGCCTATTGTTGCAAGAGTAAAATTGTTATGAGCAGAAGCTCGTGTCTAGAAGTTGTATTTTTCCTATATAAAACAGTTTTGGGAATTATGATTTGATAAATACTGACGAATTGTTTTGGCTGGATGTAAATTGAAGAAATTGCAGGAAGAATGGCCTTGGATATGGCAGGGATCTAAGCCCATAAGGAAGACTGATATCTACAGCTGTAGAGCCAACCATTATGAGCAGAAATATCATGCTTGGAAAATTTTATTTTCCTATATAAAATAGATTTGACATTTATGTTTGAAATGGTTATAATGATATCTCATGATGACTGTATGTGTATAATACAGATGAGATGTTGGATATGCAAGATGGAAGGCATGGAAAAGGCTACTGTTGTGACATGAGAACCCTATGTCCATAGAAAACTTCTTGTGCAAGAGAACCTTGGTCAGGCAAGATGGATCGCCTGAGGGACTGCATAGCAAAAAAGGGGATGCCTAAGCCTAGGCTTGGAAAGTGAGTGACCACAAGGAAGAGGAGACTTTGATAGCTTTTGATTGGGGTCATGCACACAATGGGTACATCAAGGAAAACAATGAGTCAAGTTAACAAGAAAACCATATGGATGTAGATCCATGAACCGCACAGATAAGTATTGTATTGGATTATGAAAATTTACTCTTACAATATGAGAAAGAATGAGAATTGTATGAACAAATTTTGAACTGACATGCTCGCTAATTTTAAATATTGTAGGAAAACGATGAATGTTGAAGATCTAGAAAAGTACCAGACTATGAGAGAAAAGAAGGTGATGTTGGAGCAACTAATTGACAAAGGCATGGAAGGAAGAAAGTCCAATGGACTTGCTACAACTGGAGTTCTAGAACCCACAACTCTAAAACTTCCTAGCCGAGTGCACTGAAGCCAGGGAGAAGTGAAACAACCTGAGGGATTGCATGGCAGAGAAAGGGGTTCATTTCTTTGGGTTGTGTAAGGCTGAGATGGAAGGCGATGTTGTTGGTTGGAACTACTGTGAGAAATATAAATTATGAAGATCATCATACATGTTTTGGGTCCGAATGCCTATGCATACATGTTTTAGGCCAGAGTGTCTATGTATATAAGATTGGGCTGGATTGCCTGTGTGAATTAAGGCCAGAGGGCCTGGAATTCTAATGTTAATAACATTAGAATGGTGTTGTGCACTGAGGACAGTGCCAAAATAAGGGGAGGGGGATGTAACATCTTGTTTCTAACCCTTATAAACTATAATGTATTATGTAAATATGGCTTAGGCTGGTGAGTCGGTAAAGTTGAAAAGGGGCCAGAGTGCTTAGGAAATGTAACACTTCCTATACATTACTAAAATACACCGCTAGCTACAAGACTGACAAGGAAAAAAGAGATAGGGGGCTATGATTCCATGAGAGAGGGGGATTGAGGGGCTAAGTCTTGTTATTATTATTTTATTTACCCATAATTGATTTTATGGAGAAGAGGGGGTTACATGAGATTCTTGGGAGGGAGGCCATGTGGCTCTTTTCTTCATGTAATTATTTAAACATCCCTTGGGGGCTGTTTTGGGGTCATTCTTTCTTTGGTTCATCCTCTTCTCACCGGTTCACTTGCTCTTCTTCCTCTTCAATCACTACTTCTAATTCATGTGCTCTTGGGCTAAGCATGAAAATAAATGGCAGGAAGAGGAGAGCCATCGTTGAATGGCTATAATGATTTACTTATCATTCCAGGAGGGAATGGATGCCTGTGTGCATAAACTTGATGGCAATATGGATGGAATTGACTATAGCTAAGAGTTCTTGGAATTTCCAGTAGGGAGATTTCATGACCAGTAGCATTAGAGCCCTGAAGGGAAATGGAACAACCTCAAGGACTACATGGCAGAGAAAGGTGTTCATTTCTTGGGGTTATGCAGGCTGAGGGGGAATGAGAGCTGGAAATTAGGGTTGTTGTGAGGTTGGGAAACCTGAGAGCTACTTAGCCAACTACTGTGTATTTAGACTTGGCCTAGGACCCTTCCTTGTGGATTCATAGCCCTGGCTCGGCGGTGACCTGTTGTTGAGAGTAAATGAACAACATCGTCTATGGTTGGGAGGAACGTCCTTGGTCTACATCCAGTTGGTGAACACTTACTTAAAAAGATAAATGATCTTTGTCTTTTCTATTTAATGTATTCCACTGTGTATTTAATTATCTCTAAGATATGTATTCTAAGGAGCCTGTTTGTTGGTTATTTGTTGTGCATGGCACATTGTTTATCTCTTTTATGTTGTGACATGGATCTTGTCTTATGCATGTGGTGTGCATGCTTCTAACATTGTTGAGAATTCCTTTTTTTTTCAAATTAGAGATCAAAGAACCGAGTCTTGGGACTGTAACATGCCTAGCCTGCAGGTGGTTGGGTGTGTTGCAGCATGTTTAAGTGGTGTAGGTCGGCCTTTGGGTGGTCAGGTATGTTACACACATACCACCAGAAATGGAATGACATGTAATATTCTTATAGTATAGTATTACCTACAAATATATCAAAACTCATACCATTATCCCTCAAACAAACTTGAGTCCATTACCTAAACCTGGGTTCTCCAACTTCATATGGCCATAACTCTCTAACTGTGAGGAGTTATGTGGTGTTCCACATACCACTAAAAATGGCATGACATGTAATACCCATATCGAATAGTCTTAACTTAAAATATATTAAAACTCATACCATTATACATCAAACAAACTTGAGTCCATTACCCAAACCTTTGTGCTACCGAAATTCTCTATCGAACTTTCTCCAATGGTTTACATCAATCACTAAGGGTTGGTATCAATATACAATATCACTCTCCAATGGTTGACATCAATGACAACCAACAATCCATACCAATTTTCCATTAACCTAATCCAATTGTCTGACACATTTCATTTTGGTAAAAGTAACTCATAAGGCAGCCAATATTGCAGACATTTACACGAGATAAATTGCTAGGCTACATGGTGTGCCTAAGGAAATAGTGTTGGACCAAGATCCCAAGATCCCAAGTTCACTTCCAATTTTGGAAGGGCTTGTTTAAGGGATTTGGGACAAATTTGAATTTTAGTACAACATATCACCCGGAGTCAGATGGGTAGACAGAGATAATTAATTAGATAATTGAGTATATGTTGATAATGTATGTAATGGACGATCCTTCTAGGTGGGAGGACTATATCCATTTAGTTGATTATGCCTACAATAATGGGTATCTGGAAGCATTGATGATGAGCCTGTTTGAACCATTATATGGTAGAAAATGAAACACACCAGTAAGTTGGGATAACCCAACAGATAGAGTCGTGATTGAGTCAATGGAAGAATAGATGGTAAAGATTAGGAAGAATTTGAAAGTTGCACAAGTTAGGAAAAAGAATTATTCCAATAAAATAAGAACACATAGAGAATTCAAAGTGGGATAGCATGTGTTTTTAAAAGTTAAAGCCAAGAGAATCTCGCTAAAATTAGGAATTTTACCAAAGTTGGCATCAAGAGATTGCAGGCCTTTTGAGGTCTTAGAAAATATCGAACCAATTGCATACATGCTAGAATTACCTGCATCCATGAGAATTCATAACATGTTCCATGTGTCTTTATTAAAAAAGTATGTACCTAATATTAATAATTATATTGATTGGAATGTGATACAGGTGGAACACAAAGGGGATTTCTATGTGGAACCAGTGTGCATCCTAGACCAAAAAATAAAATTTCTTAGGAACAAAGCCATCGACTTGGTAAAGGTTCATTGGACCTGCTATGGTCTTGAGGATGCTACATGGTAGCACAAGGAATCCATGTGGGAAACATACCTGCAAATGTTTGCAAAGTTTGAAGGAAAATGAATGTACATTTGTTCATAAGCGAATGAAGACTCCATTTTGGTAGTTGGAGTTCCTCGAACCACAACTATGATATTTCTTGTCCAACCAATGTGTGGGTTGAGGATGCATCTTGGATCAATGGTCCAGATTGCTTCAAGATGTTGATCGACGATGGATATTGATCCATGAGTTTTGGAAAGGTTTAATGGATCAACAACTCATATTTCACCCGATTTGAAATTGACGACTCAGATTTAAAAGGCTATTATAAGAGTAAACCAATCAATTTTCTATGAATTCTTTAGGTTTTTGAAGATCATGAACTTGTGAGGCAATTTTGAGGCCCTAAAGGATGGTTTTATACAATCAAAACCCATGAGAACAGATTGTCCCAATGTACACTCTTTTTTTTTCATCTCAATTAAAAGAACTCAGAAAGAGCTATCCAACGAGCTACTCCAGGCGTAAAATAGAGCTTGTATGGGGAAGTTACAACTGAAATAATTAAGGTAAAATTTCGGCACCAATTTACTTCCAAAGGGCATAAATCCTTGTTCAAAAGCTTGTTTGAGGCACGTGAGTAGTCTATTGAAATCTTATGAATGATAGAAGACAACCATGGAGCCAGATTTGGGATCTGGGTATGTAAAAATGTGCAGGAAGAGAAAGAAGAGACTTGTAGTATGCAAGGATAAATTTGGAAAAACAGTCAAAACTTCTCCAGACCATAACTTTCATCTCGGAGCTCATAATTAAGTAAACAAATAGTCATTGGAATGGTATTGAGGAGGAGAATACATTTTTCCACCTAGAATTTTGAATTAGGTGCTAAAATTTTCTTAGAAAATAATAAATTAATATTGTAGCAGTGAGAAAGTGGGAATTGCAACATGTGAATGTTGCAACCTTCCACTTAGAATTCAAAATGAGCATGAGTATAGTCATTGGAGATTTGTTTCAGAGAAGAATGTGTTTAAGGAATCCAATTTTTGACTTGGTGCATTGTGTTCTTCATAAAATGATGTGAATAATAACCTATAATCTAATTAATAAATATTTTTTCAATATGCCTAATCCTAACAACAATTATTGCATGCACATTCTTGCAGAATTAAAGATATAGAAAAACAAACTTTAGTTCCTATATGAAAACTAGAGATATGGAGGATGCTCAAGGGTCCTACAACCATGAAGAAGAATAAGAGTTATGCATGTCAATGTGGGTAATGCTGAGACAAATTCTAGTGGAAGAAGGGATGGATACGAGACTGTAATTATGAGAATCCTACAAACAGAAGTGTAGAGATATAGAGCCGATAATGAAAGCATCATGAAATATCAGCAGGAGATACTAAAAATCCTGAATATGTTGCAGAATCTAGTGCATGGCAAGTGGAAGTATCTAGATCTCGTGATAGGAGGGATGATCATGGAGGAACTCAACCAGAATATCATATGCATGTTCAAAGTCGACAAGCAACCCAAGTATATCTCTTGTCAGACATCAAAGAAGGAGACATGGGTCACACAACTTGCAAGGGGAGTTTAGGAATAACAAGCCACCATATTTTGATGGAGAAAACAAGAAATGAGAAGATGCATAAGCATGGTTCCTGGGAATGAGGAAATATTTCTAGTTACAGGATTACTCATCAAATGCAGAAGCCAAAATTGTGGTCTACCACCTTCAAGTAAAGGAATCTATGTGGTGGGATCAACTGAAGCAAGTTAAGCACCTTGATGAGAAAGTAATTTCTTGGAAGTAGTTCAAGAAATATTTTCAGCAACAGTACTTGTCAGAGCAATATTATGACAAGAAGATGCAAGAGTTCTTTAAACTCAAACTTGGGAACATGACTATGTATGAATACAACAAACATTTCTTGGAATTTCTCAGGTATGTGAGCTTCTTCAGAGATGAAAATGTCAAAATTCATAGGTTACTGAGTGGACTTCCATCCTTCTACAAGGATAAAATTCATTTTGATGAGCCCGAGAATTTATAAGACGCCATAAGAAAGGATAAGTATTTGTATGAGAAGAACAGAGGAAGGCCATCTTTCCAAAGGGCCTAGGATGACAAGAAGAAAGGAAATTTGGATCAAAGGAATAAAGGATTCAAGCGAGCTTTCATAATGAATAGTTCTCAAGCACATCATCAAGGGAAACCATATCAAGGTGATAATAAAATGATAGATTCCTTGAGAAAGAGGCCAAGACAAAATCCCATAAAGTGTTGGGGTTGTGAAGGAGATCACATTATAAATATTTTCCTCACTGAGGAGATAAGATGAACACTATGCATAGAAACAAGCAAGAGGATCAATAGAGGACCTGGTAAAAACCATGCCAAGGATCCATACAACCTTGGACAATAGACAAGCAGACGATCAATCCCAGTGCATGATTGAAGTGGAAGGTAAGATTTATAATCAACCCATAGCTAATTTAATTGATTTTGAAGCTAGTCATACCTATGTAGATCCAAAGATAGTTGAAAGCTTTAAATTGAAGAAATGTAAGCATGAAAAGTCTTGGTTAGTTCAGCTAGTTGTTGGAACCAAGAGAAGAATTATTGAGCTTGTTAAATAATTCCCTATAAACATGAATGGAATTAACACTAAGGAAGATGTGAACATCATATCGCTTGGGTCTTATGACCACTTGATTGTATAGATTGGATAGAAAAGCATCGTGTTGTTTTATAGTGTTATAACAAGGTTTTCACATGTATTGATGAAGAAGGGAGTTCAAGGACAGTACAAGGTATTATGAGGCCTATATCCATCTGAGAGATTTCAACATTGCAGCTAAAAAGAAGTTTTAGGAAAGGGTATTAGATATATGCATACCATATGGAAGAGAAAATAAAGGATAAGGACTCAAGTCCTGAAGATTACTAGTCTTGAAAGAATATGAAGATGTATTTGAAGAGATGCCAGGATTGCCACCAAACAGGGATATAGATTTATCTATTGACTTAATACCTAGAGCTTCCCCAATGACCAAAATTCGCTACAGAATGTGCATGTCATAGCTAAAAGAGTTGAACATGTAGCTAGAGGAGTTGTTAAAGAAAGGGTACATACAACCAAATGTTTCCCCTTGGGGTGCCCTATTTCTTTTTGTCAAGAACAAATATGGAACGATGACGTTATGTATTGAATTCAGACAACTGAACAAGGTTACCGTCAAGAAAAAATATCCTTTTCCAAGGGTTGATGATCTATTTGATCAACTAAAAGGAGCAAATATATTCTCCAAGATTGACTTGAGGTCAGGTTATCATCAAGTGAGAATCAGAGAAGAGGATACTGGAAAACAAACCTTTCAGATAAGGTACAGACACTATGAATTTGTGGTGGTGCCTTTTGGGTTGACAAATAAACGAACTACATGTATGTGTTTGATGAATGGGGTGTTCAGATATTTCTTGGACAAGTATGTCATTGTATTATTGGATGATATTCTTGTATATTCTAAGATAGAGGAGGATCATTATAAACATTTGATGATGGTGCTACAAGTGTCAAGAGAGCACCAATTGTATGTTGAATCGAGTAAATGCACTTTTTATCAAAAGAATAACCATTATTTGGGTCACCTTGTTTCATAAGATGTCATAGCAGTGGATCTGGAAATGATTGAAGCAATCAAGGGTTGGCCAACATCAATAAAAAATTTAGAGGTTAGATCATTTATGGGTCTAGTTGGTTACTACAGGATATCCATTGTGAGGTTCTCGAAGATTGCACACCCAATAACATCTTTGCAAAAGAAATGAGTAAAATTTGAATGGAGTGCCAAGTGTGAAGAATGTTTCTACTGCTTAAAATATTTATTAACCAGTGCACCTATTTTAAAAGTTGCAGATCTGAATGAGGATTTTGTTTTGTGCACAAATGAATGCAAGGAAGGGCTTGGTGGAGTCCTTATGAAAATTGGACATGCAATTTATTATGAGTCCATAAAATTGAGTCATTAAGTTGTGAAATTATCAAGTATTCTAATGTCATGTTTATATATATGTCAATGTGTAAATTGTATGGTTATGTGCACTAAGGATAGTGCAATTTGTAGGGAGAGGGGAATTTAACATCCTTGTTTTCAAACCCCAAACTAGCGATGTATATTGTAAATGTAATGTATGGCCGAGACCCAAAGTGATGCAATATGTAAATGATGTAAATTGAATATAATTAATAAAATGTATCGTGAGTTGTATATGGAAGCAGGTGAATATTTGGGGGATAAGTATCCACAAGAGAGAGAATGGTTCTAAGGGAGAGAGTTTACCCATGTTTATTAAACCCAAACCATTTCCTTCTGAATTATTCTTACCATGAACCTTACATTAGTTGTTGAGTGTTCTAGAGCACAATCATTGAATTCATGTAAGAGGATGGGTCTGAGAGTCACAACCCATAGTTATTAAGAGCATGGGGGATTAGTATAAAAATATTGGGGAAGAGAGCAAGTCAAGTAAGCAAGAGAAAGAGGGGAAATTTGTATGAAGAAGAGACCAGAATTACACATTCACGTTTTTTCATAGAGAGTTGTTTTTATGTGAATTGTTTTGGCCAGTAAAGAAGTTTTGAGTGTTGAAGCTTGAAGGAAATTGTCTTGGGAAAGTTTGGCAGCTGTTGAAAGATGAAAATTTATGGAGTAAGAGGTTGTATGCTTGGGAGTAACATGTTGTTCGAAATTATCCAAGGAAGCATGGGTTTTGTTGTTGGGTGAATTCATGTTGCAGCTATAGAATTATTGAGGTCCCAATAATTAGAATTTTTGTCCAACCTGTGATGGAATCCCTAGAGGGGAGTGGAAATTCCTGAGAGACTATGAGAAGTGAAGGGGGATTCCATACCTTGGGTTGTGCGGGTTGAGGGGAAGAGAGTTGGTGGACTGGAATTTTCTATGATATTTGACTGTTGAGAGGGGGATATTAGCCAACCTTAGGGACCATCGTCTCTTGTGGATTCATAGCTCCATCTTGGGGGTGGCTTGTTTTTGAGATCTAGAACAACAAGCCAATGGTTGGGAGTAGCGTATTTCCTCTACAACGGGTTGCACATTTTATAAGATAATTGTTTTTATTTGTTGTTTTTATTCATGTATAATGCTAATATAGTTGTTGTGCATATTACTCTGAGATATATTTGGTTATTGTTGCTTTTTGTGAGTAGAATGATGCATTTAAATATCTATTTAAATGGTGGAATAATATTGTATGCATTTAGTTGTTTCACTGCACAATTAATCAATTGCATTTATTCTTGTAATTAGCATGGTCCATTGTGTAAGATTGAATGTCATGTTGTGTATGTTATTTCCACATTTAGAATTGGTATCAAAAATTTTGTTTGGGGTCATTTTAGAAAGTGAAGTGATCCAACTAAAGGATGGGTACGTTAAAACTATGGTATCCATATCTACAAGATTTTGAAGGAATACACATCAATAACCAAAAAAACATATAAACTAACACAGTAAGAACAATAAAATGGCAGGAACACCTAGGGGACATAACCAGTCTCCAACTAGAATTAATATACGACAATGCGAAGTAGATTTAAAGGATAGTGTGACTAGAAATACCTTCGAAAAAGAAATAAAATGTGGGCCCCGTACCAATTTCTCAACCACAAGGTCTTAAAGAAATCTTCTCTCATGCCACTTCTATCGCTTGACCAAGTAAGAGAGGATCAAATTGTTTCCATCACACTAATTCTTGTTTCTAATATTCAGTTGTCAATATTAATAACCTAAATCAAATACATAATTGTAACATAAGAAAAAATTCAAAAACTCCACAACAATATAAATAATGCAACATTGTAACTAGTATCAATTATGCTTTATTCATCAACTAGTTATTCTATTACAAGCACTTTTCTTACCTATGGTGGGAAAATGAGCGAGACCTCTCTCAAAATCCTTTAGACTCTCATGCACTCATAATAATGGATTCTTGGAGATAATCCTAATGATTATATACTCAAACTCGCCATAACATCCCTTTGAATCCCTATACTTCATTTTAAATTAATGCCTAAAGGGTAGTTAGGTTCCTCTGATCAAGGAATTAATGATGCCTAACTACTCAATCACTCGCCTCAAACAAGCTCATTAATTACAACAATATAATTCCATTGAGACACAAATGCTCTACCAATAACCCCACTAATACAAAATACCATTTACATGAGAAAGGTAACTACTCGATGCAACCAAGTACCAACAAGATACAATAGTAGTAAATGGTAATATTAACTCCACCACCCTCCTTACTTCTTCTTCAATATGGGTACTATTGTGGTTATACATGATAGAATTCAAATTTTTTTGTGAATAGGATGATAGAGTTCATGTTATTGAAGCATATGAGAGATATGCCACCAATGGAAAAGGATCCCATGAATTCATTAGCCTGAAGTGATAAAGTGTTCCATTGGTCAACTGTGTATAGATGGTATTCGGAGAAACCATAAGAGCATTCCAAGAAAAACATAATTTGGATCTTAGGATTAGTGAACACAAGGTGTGTATAATAGGTATAAAATGTGCATGAAGTATTTGAATTGTGTGCAAAGAAGTCTTAATCCAAACATAGAATGATAAAGTTGGATAGAGAGGGAATGGTATCGATATCCCTCACTCCTACTATTTTTTAGAAAAATAAAAATCTCCCATAGCCAACAAGGATTTCAAGATGTCTGATGTTGATTATTTTCGCAATTTTGATGGTGGTGGGTTTCCATTTGGAATAAGTGGATGATCAAATCCAAATTTGAGGCTACAAAATTGTATCAAGTGTATGTCATGGATTTGTCCCATCCATATCAAGAGATGGAATGTATTTTTTCCCAGTTAATTAGAAAAGAGTCAACTACCTTTATGTAACACTATATAGTCTTTGTCATTTACTACACTTTTCTAAAAAATTAAATCATTTATTGGGATGATATGGTTTTAAATGATATTTCACTCTAGTTGATTGAGGACGAGAAGAGAAAGAGGTTTTACCCATCTTCTTACCTGATCTATGCGCTAGTTTTTAACACAATCTATGAGAATTTACCAATTAGGGCTGGTGTATACCCAAATTTTGAACTTAGTACCATTTCAATGATATACAATATTTTTTTGTTAGGAAGGTAAAACATATTATTTTTGGGAGGGAACTTAATTCTCTAACATTTGAGGCAAGAAAACTATTTTCCAAAATCTGTGGTCCTCTAAGAGGGAGGACAAGATATTAGGATAGTACAATTGAAGGAGATGTTAAAGTTAAAGAATAATTACAAGGACCATCCCCTATATATAAGATAAATAAACTTAACCTCCCAAAAGTTATTATACAATAATAAGTTCAAATGAAGATATTCATCTCATATTGACTGATACAAAGATGCCATCAAAGTGGAAAAAAAAGTTTTTATTCCAAGGGAGGTGATGTAGGAAAATCCCATAAAAATGCTTTAGTATTAGCTCAAAGGAATACTTCCAACTCCTCTAGAGGTAGAAGTAGAAATAAGATAGATGGTATTGAAGGTAGTGGTGGTCATGAGAATAACCTTAAAAATTTTACAAAGGAGAAAGAACATACCAACCCTTTTCTTTTTAAATGCAAGAGGTCAACAAATAATAAGAATGAATTTTCATTTAAGGGAAACATTAGACAACATGCTGACTGTTGATATTATGGTATCTGCATGAGGTATTAAACCTCCATGTGTAACCCTGACAAGAATATAATATTCCAGGAAGCAAGAAGAAACCCTAAATCATTGGACATAACCCTAGAAGACAAACCAACTAAAGAAAATAATTAATTTTGAGTTTTTAGCCTCCAGAAAGAGAAGTCAACCCAGAAAACTAAGGAAGAGAAATATAAATACAGGATGCCATAGCTCATTTGGACACACACAGCTCACAACTGCATAAATTTAGTAAGTGCGCAAGTTTGGAGAGTAGTTGCAACTACTGCAACTAGTATTTTCAGTTTCAGGCTTAGACTTTCTCTTGGATATGGTTTGGACTTTCTTCTTGGTATGCTAGATCTGGAGAGTGGTACGCTACCTTGATTGGCTTTGGATCTAGGTTTTTCTTCCATAATTATTCTCTCTGTCAAGTTTAAGGTGCTTGGAGGTGGCTTTGGCCTATGGTTGGGTGACAATATTGCTATATTGTCTATGGTTAAACGAGCACACCTATCATTTCTAACAGGTTATGGGCCCACACTATCTTTGGATAGTCTAACCGATGGAAGATAGATTGGGAGGATTTTTCTCAGTTACAGTTGTTGTTGCAGTCAAAGTTTTTGTTGCAACAACGAAACCCTAACCCTCTTGTTAAGGCACCTTAAGTGAAGAGATTGACCTAATTTCTAGATAGCCTAGTCCATCCTAACCTAGCGTACCTCCCAATACTCTCATCATGCGAAGACATCAAGTTTGATTTCTTGGTCAAAGTCAAAGGTTGAACAAGTCAAAGTCAAAGGTTGACAAAGTCAAAGCAGTCATGATTTACTCTATGAAGTCAGAAAACAAGTTAGAAGGGGCTTCTAACTTCAGAGCATGGAAGACAAGAATTGACCTCATCCTTTCCAAGAATAAAGCATTGGATATCGTGAAAGGAAAGATCGTGGAACCACAGTTTGAAGAAGGAAAAGAGAAGGAACCTCAGAACATTGCAGTTATGGAGAAGTTCAAAGAAAATGACATCAATGCCATGAGTATCATAGTGGCCTTTGTAAAATACCACTTGATACCCTACATCTCTCATCTTGACTCATCTAAGAAGATGTATGATTCCCTAACTAACCTCTTCTCAGTCAAAAACATTGAACAAGTAATGACTCTGAAGAATGAGCTTTGTGACACTAGAATGAATGATGATGATAGCATAACATAATACTTGGTAACAATATCTCAGTTAAGAGATCAACTACAAGCTATTGAAGATATCATTTCAGAAAAGGAACTGGTAAATATAGTACTCAATGGCCTTCCCAAGGCATGGGATGCATTTGTCGCAAGCATGAACACAAGAAAGGAGTATCCCACATTTGAAGAACATTGGACTTGTTGTGAAAAAGAAGAATCAAGGATTAGTGCAAAAGAGAAATTCCAAAGGAAAGATGATGATCAAACATCACGACAAAGTTCAAGAAATTCGGGAATAAGAAGAATTTTGAATCAAGGAAGAAACCAAATCAAGAAAAGGATATGTCAAAAATACAATGCTTCAACTGTCGAAAATATGGCCACTACAAGAATCATTGTACTGAGTTAAATAAAAGGAAGGAAACACGTGAAGCAACAGTTTCTGAAGAAAATGAACCCTCAAAGAAAGTCAAACAAGATGAAGCAAGATTTCTTCTTCTAAGTCAAGGTAACAATATTCTTCAAAGTTCTTGTGCATACCATGTTTACATAGTTTCTATACATATCATGCATATCTATTTCTTAGAAGATAAGATGCTCAAGTGAAACAATACCTATGGAAGAATAACAAGATAAGGATTGTTATCACGATGACTACAAGTCAAGTAATACACATGAAAAGATGAAGTATGTTGATAATCCTTGGTAACAATTTCTGTGGAAGCTATTATATAAGTAACATCTGCCAAATAAGTCGAAATCAGAATCAAACCTGAAGAGACCTAAAAGAAGTCAAAATAGAAATAATTCAACAATCAAGAGGAAATTAGAAAAAGACTTGTGACACTTTGCAAAAGGCAATAAGGATGCAGACAAAAGTGTGGACTCTCTTAGACGGAGAGAGTTGATTACAGAATTCCAAAAGAAGAGCATGCATTCATGTATGAAGCAAGGATTAGGAGGGAGCTAATCCTAAAATGATATGATCCATTGAGAATTATGAAGTATCTATGCATGTTCCCATTGAAAGTTGCAGCCATGATAAGCAACATGTGTTCAGTCTAACTCTAGAAGAAGTATTCTTCAAAAATAAGACTTAAAGTATCCTCGGTTGTCCATCCACATCCATGATCCTATGATGAAAGGAAGAAGTTGGAATCTTCAGGGAATATAGAATACCCCAACGACCCAAGAGCTAAAGAGAGACACGAGGAAGACCATGAATATTCTAAGAAAGAAAGAAAAGCAAGAACAACTAGTTATTATGCCGAGAATCACAAGACTACCAGCTTGGTTTGAACTCACTAAGAAGCAATCGAGTTGAATAAATGGAAGTTATGATACAAAATAGTGTATGAAGGAAAATTTGAAAAAGACTTATGAATGGAAGCATTTCAATATTCAGAGGTTCTTCCAGAAGGAGGGAGAAGACTATGACAACACCTTATTCTAGATATACCTCTTGTAGTATCCATGGATTGGAATTTACATGTAAAATATTGTTCTTCCCAATAAAGCAAGTGAGAAAGAATATTATACTAGAAAGTGACCCATGTATGCAGATATAAGAAGACCTTGTATGGATTCAAACAACTTGATGCAGAGTATCTCATTACAACATAAGCGTGGTGAAAACTTTCTATGACAGAGATAGTGTATTAGAAAAGTTACTCAGAAGTTTGGGATGATGGATTGCTAATCCATGGAAAGCTCTCATGATGACAGAAGAAGTGCTACTTGGATATGTTTCAGTTTGAGCCTTGCCACTATGTCATGAGCTAGCAGGAAACAAAAGTGTTGAATTCGACCATGATATATTGTAATGATCATAGCTATATGAAGCCTTCAGAGAAAACTAATGTTCCATGACAGACCGAAGTACATTGAGATCAAGCATTATATTCTTTGTGACGAAGTCCAGAAAAGAGAAGTGGTTCTCCAATATATCTCCACAGATGAGCAGATAGCAGATATTTTGGTAAAGCCTATGTCCAAGATGAAAATTTTGCTTACTCAAGAAACAAGATGGGGCTCGTGGAGATGAATTTCTTATTGAAAAAGGAATATATTAATCCCAGGTTGGGAGGGAGCACTGATATGTTATTTATTCATGGACAGTTATTTTTCAGTTTGAAAAATGGTCCAAGATGAGTAGTTCCTTTCCAGTTCGGAAAGTGGTTTGAGATTTCTGACGGACAAACATTTTCCAGTTTAGAAAATAGTCTAGATTGGACAATCATTTTCGTAATGAAAATGGTCCAATAGATTGTTGATGTACCATAGAAAATGATTCCCCTTATGGATAATTTGGGGGAATGGTCTAGGACAATCATTCTTCTTGGAAATCACTATGAGTAGTGGTCAAGTAGAATGGTTTATCTCCCCTGGAAGTCATTCTTTTGAAGTTCACAGTTGTGAGCAGTTTCGAAGAATGGTTTGTTTTGGAGGATAGTGCAGGGCAATCATTTCCATTAGGAAATGGTCCAGACAGTCATTTCCTAGGGAAGACTCATTCTATCTAGGTTGCACTATGATAGTGTCAGAGGAATGGACCAGTTAGGTGAATGATCTAGGTTCAGAAATTAGGGACGGGCATTCCCTAGGGCAGACTCATTCTCTCCAGGTTGCACTATGATTAGTGCCGGAAGAATGACCCAGTTAGGGGAATGGTCCAGGCTTAGAAATAAGGGACAATTATTCTTTTGTTCTTGAGAAGAATAGTCTAGATAGCCTATGGATGATGTTTTACTTTCTGAGGGAAGATACTCTTCCATATATCACAGATGTGAGTGGAAGAATGGCCGAGATGACTCAGTTTATATCATGATATTGTTTTATGCAGGTTGATATCAGATGATATGATTTTTGTGGAGACTGTATGTCTTTGGACAATAGATGTATTCTATTGTGGTGGATCTGTTCAACTGGTTGTGATTATGCATCACTAATCAAGTAATTGTGTGCTACTTGGTGTGGTTGTGTACCACTGGATAGTAGTTGTGTACTACTATGGATAGACACGGTTGTGTTATATTAAATGGCATTGTTTTTGTTTCCATGAAGACTATCAGTAGTATTGGAAATGATTATTAGCTAGATGGATAGTCATTGTGCTAGTGGACAGACATTCTTTAGGCAGAAAATGGTCCAGGACATTTATTATTCTAGGACGTATGTATGGATTAGAAGAATAGTCCTTATAGAGCATGGCATGGCTTCCAGCATCTGTTGGAATAGTTATTCTTCTAGGACATATGTCTGGATTAGAATAATGGCTCTTGTATCACTCTGTGGAGTGAGTGACTTATGCATCATTATGTCTGATTACTCATATAGAGTATGCCTTTGAGAGATGATATAGTTGATACTATCAGATGATACAGTTGATACTATCAGATGATACTGATAGTGATGATGGTGCTCATGATTTGATCATGAGATATCCTGTGTGGCTATGATGATTCTATCGGTTGAATGGTATGTTTGTCCTCAAGACCATTACCTTTAAATACCTCCATATCTAGGAGGGAGTGTTGATATTATGGTAGTTGCGGGAGTTATTAAACCTCGATGTATAACCCTGACAAGAATAGAATATTCCAGGAAGCAAGAAGAAACCCTAAAGCATTGGACATAACCCTAGAATACAAGTCGGTTAAAGAAAATAATAATATTGAGTTTTTAGCCTCCAGAAAGAGAAGTCAGTCCAGATAGTTATGGAAGAGCAGTATAAATACAGGATGCCAGAGCTAATTTGGACACACACGGCTCGCAACTGCAGAAATTTCGTAAGTGCGCAAGTTCAGAGAGTAGTTGCAACTAGTATTTTAAGTTTTAGGCTTGGAATTTCTCTTGGTTATGGTTTGGACTTTCTGCTTGGTACGCTAGCTCTGGAGAGTGGTAAACTACCTTTATTGTATTTTGAATCTAGGGTTTCCTTCTAGAATTATTCTCTTTGTCAAGGTTAAGGTGCTCGGGGGTGGCTTCGGCCTATGGTTGGGTGACAATATTGCTATATTGTATATGGTTAAACGAGCACACCTATTATTTCTAACACCGAATTTGTTGATAATATTTGAATTTTGGATGATGCCATTGAACCTAACTTTGGGGATATTTACCAAATAAATACTACTAAGACTAGACGAAATTAAATAGTGCAACAAAGTATGCCTACTTTTGAAGTTATTTTTGTTATTATTCATAATTTTAGTCGCGACAAGAAAATGAAAAGGTTATCGATGTATAGGGTAAGAATTAAAGGTGAAATGATAATTGAAATAATTGAATTTCATTTTGATGTTAAATATATAAAATCTTTTGGTTCTTTAATAATGCATCAAGCCACTGAAAAATTGTTATAGCACATAGTTGGTGAGTAGGAAGAAGAAATGTTGAAGTTAAGGAATAGTGTAGTTGAATTGGAGAAGGTATTTTTTAGTTGAGCCTCTCACCACTTAGGCATCTAGAGAAAATTAAGAGGATTATAGAGGGAAACCAAATAAAGTGAAATCATCTTGAGAATTATCATCTTCTATAAGAAAGGTGGTCTCAAGTAGTTGAAGAAAGGATGACCTTGTTCCCAAATTTTTGGGGATTTCTAAATGAAGCTTTTGGCATTGACAAATAAATCCTTGGAAACAAATATATATTGGGGAATGAGTTCAAAAAATATGAATTTTTCTATGAATATTATCTCAACACTTTCACCAAAACTATGAATCTTCAGAGAAACCATCTAAGCCAGAGAGACAATCTCCCTTTTGATAATAAACTTAGTGAAATTAAAATAGGTTGGGAAAATAGAATCGAGACTATTCAAGTGTTGAATATAGCATGTGATGGTATTGACCTCAAAAATACTTAATTATTTTTCAAGGTATTTAAAGTCATCATGAAGAATCTAGAGGGTCCAACACTTATTCGAGATGATAAGTTGATTGCAAAAGAATATTTCCAAAATATTTTGATCAAGAATAACATTAATTTGGGAGTTGAATTCGACAATATCACCACTTTTTATGATGCATAAGGTAGAAATAGTTAACATATTGATATGGATTAGACCATCATATTATTTTTAATCTATCTCGATGCTTTCAGAGTGGAAAAAAAGGGAGGAATCAACTTGCAAGGTCGTTTTAATGGAATGTCCCGGTTTGGAAAATTGGGGTTTGAAACCTTTCAAAACAATTTTGAGTCCTCCAATGGAATTTTTTGTTATGACTGAATGGGGGCATATATGGGGTTAAATGTGTAAGATATGATCCCAAGGGGCGGGGGGCATATATGGGGCTAAATGTAGATTTAATGTGTAAATATATATGTAATATGGTCGGCCTAACATTAAAAGGGCCTCATGTGTAGGTGTGAATAGGTATATATAGAGATCATGTATTAATTATTGTAGAGATTGGAATTGTGATGTATGAAGTTATTTGGTTATGTGGAGGAGGTTCTTCTATTATTTAAGGAGTTATTATGTAACTTATCTATCTTGGAGTTGTGCGTCATTCTCACATTTCTATAAATGGTGTGTACTTTTGTTCTTTTATGATAATTTAAGTATTTGGATAGTTACATTTGGTATCATAGCATTGATCCTAGGGTTTTTCTTCTTCAAGCACGTCATCTTGGAATTTTCGCTATAACTATTTTTATGGTCCACTTCAGAAAGAAAAGCTTGGAGGATGTTTAGAGGACATATGATAGTATCTATGGTACTAATTTGAGATTCTGGTGCATTGTACTTTATGAGATAAACCCTGTGGAACATAGGGTTTTTGACTAGTCCTATATCTAGTCTCAAACATGTGTTCTAGGTAAAAAAATAATATCTTCTTCATAGAGGATCCAAATTCAGTGAGACCTATTGAATTGAAAAGAGGAGATTCCTTAGTTTTTCTGGTACAATTTTTAGAATCTGGTAGTAAATATTGGACACATGGCATTATGTACAAGTTCACTCTACTCGAAAGGATAAAATTCAGCAAGGTTTGGGAAAGTTACCATAACTTTCATTTGGCACACTCAATTTTGGTCCGAACTGTGGTATTGAAGAGAATACATTTCATAGTACTACAAATCACAATTTCAGACTCATATGGGCTCAAATTTCAGAAATACATCATAAGGAAGGTCAGTTAGAAGGATAGACTCCAAATCAAGGTTTTCAAAGGTATGTTCACTTAAAACTATCATAATTTTTTATCAGGATGTCCAATTGAGGTGATTCAAAATCCAATGGAAAGAGAAAATACATAGTATTATATTGGAAAATTTATTATAACTATTTGATATCGTCATCCTTAATATATTGAGGTTGTAAGTTAATGGTTAGGGTTAGACCTCACTTGAGAACTAGTGACAATACCTAAATTTACAGGAGATGAAGATAAAGATGAAATCAATCCCATGGAATGGTTGAGGATGGTAAAAGAAAATTGTAAACATAATTTTCAATAAAGCCTTAAATTTGATGGTGAAGCTTATAAGTGGTGGAGAAGCCTTGATGAAGATACTAGACTCTACTCCACATGGGAAGTATTTGAAAAACTCTTCTTAGATAAATGGATTAAGGATACAAACACAGAGGAATTGTATAGAATTCAAGATGAATTAAAATAAGAAAAGGAAGAGATTAAGAAGAAGGGTGAGGAGATATCTAGGATACGATCCCTTAATGAATCACCCATTAAGGAGGTAAGAACTTAAAGCAAGAAAAGAGTAGAAAAACAAAGTTGGAAAATGATGATTCAAGGGAAGATTTGAAAAAGAAAGATGAAGAGATATGTAGATTACAGAATCATAATAAAAAACTACTAGATGAGGTTAAGAGATTGATGGAAGAAAATAAGCATTGTCAAAATCAAGAAAAATAAATGATATTAGATGAAGAAACTACTAAAAGACTTGAAGACGAAATTTGCAATAAAGTTTGGGAATCCCTAAATATTGATGAAGTAAAATCAGAAATGAAATCTAGAATTGAAGAAGGACATCAAAATTTGATAAATGGGGTGACATTGCAGTTCCAAAAGGAGAAAGAAGACAAGATTCAAGAAGTTCACCGAAATATACTTAAAGAATATAGAGGATGTACATGTCAAATATGATGGTATTATCTCCAAGGATAGAACAATCAAAGAGAAGGAAAGGAAGATAGAGGATTCCATTGTCTTTGAAAAGTATATAGATGAAATTACACATGCAAAGTGAAGAAAAACCGTCAAAAGTGGAACCATATCGACACCCTCATTACCGGGAAACATTTCAAGGAAGACAAGAAGGCCGATATCAACATTATGAAGGAAGAATATGGAATAATTTTCAATATTCATGGAACAAGGAATCACAAAACCACTCTTCAACAATCTATTATCATAGACCAACAACCACTACAAATTGGATAAGCTACAACAAAAATACATGGAATCAAAGGAAAGAAAATTATGCAACAACTAGAAATCAAGGATTAAGACCGAAAATAATTGATTTTGGATGGATAGATCATAATCAATGGAATGAAGAAAGCAGAAATATAAAAAAAAAAAAAATTACTTGGTTTTATCACATGTGAAGCCATTGATTGCAGAGATTTTAGGACAAAGATTTCTGAAGGAGGGTACTATGTTATGATCCAATGGGGGAATATATGGGGTTAAATGTGTAATATATGACCCCAAGGGGGGCATATATGGGGCTAAATGTACATGTAATGTGTAAATATATATGTAATAGGGTCGACCTAATAGTAAAAGGGCCTCATGTGTAGGTGTGAATAGGTATATATAGAGATCATGTATCCATTATTGTAGAGATGTGAATTGTTGTGTATGGAGTTATTTGGTTATGTGGAGGAGGATATTCTATTATTTAATGATGGGATCAAAGTCAGAGAGGAATTAAAAAAACACATAAACTGACATTATGCAAAACAAGGGACACATGAAATATGTGTTCCCAAACCCCCAAAGGGGAAATTTTATTAATCAATCATTCATATATATATATTTCATGATAAAACTGATCACTTTATATAATACTATTTGATACTATCAAATACATTATATTTAGCTTATTTACTTAAACTAAATACGTGACTAGTTCCAATAATAACTCCCTAACTATCTCCCATGATCTCTCCACAAGATCTCCATGATTCTCTCAACAATCTTCATCCCTACAATTTCTCTCCATCTCTCATTCCTACATAAAATTTCTATAATAATTCTACATTGTTACAATCTCAATCAAATTATTTCATTAAATATTACAAATAGGAATGTTCCCTCTTTCATGAGAAATCCTCATTAAATTGGTCTCTTATCTCTTCTAGGTTTTGTACCTTCTTTTACATTCATCTTTAGTTTTCCATGGTCTATGGTCTTCTTCATTCTCGATCTTCTTATTGTACCTGCAAAACATAAACATTGTTGAAGTCCATATAAAAGAGTAGCCATCCACCAGAATACATGGGTCGCCAACCGCTGTGTCTGTCGATTCTCTAGGAAACTCTTTCTTATACATGGTTCATCAACCATTATTCAATTGCAAGTATTCATTCATGTACATGTTTCTCCATTTGTGTCACCATTATCATCCTCACCCTGATTTTTTGGTTCACCTATAACCCTACGGTCGATGGTCATGCATCAGACTCCCAAGGAACAAAAATCTTCATGGACTCCTTTCCATGCATTCCCTATTTCTTGAAAACATTTGCTTCATAGTTTTCTCTGCTCAACATCCTCAAGTGGTTTTTGCTTACCA
The DNA here is from genome assembly GCA_009831015.1 of Picea engelmannii. Taxonomy (NCBI): domain Eukaryota; kingdom Viridiplantae; phylum Streptophyta; class Pinopsida; order Pinales; family Pinaceae; genus Picea; species Picea engelmannii. The sequence goes on from ML779027.1 coordinate 580,549, forward strand.
CAACTAAATGATGATAAGTGGTTTCTGGATGACACGAACCATACATTACAAAATGGTTTTTATATTACCATGAACTTTGTGGGAGTATACATTTCCTCATCAGGATTACATCACTATATGACTCAGGTATCTATAATTTCAACATTTCCTTATATGAACAAGACCAACATTATCAAAGAGGACCAATAAAATTCTAGAGATGTTTATGCTTCATGGTTTATCACATATTGAAAACATACATCATTTTATTTATACCTTTCTTTGTATGTTCCTTCTTCTTCATCAAACATTCTTCCACTACTTCACTTTTGTTGCTTTCCTTATGCTACTTCACTATGTCTGTCCTTCTCTTTGTTGTTGTATCACTTTCTTTGTCTCTTTCTCTTGCCTCTTTATCCTTTTGTTCAAGCATATGAGTCCATTTGATCTAACCATATTTGTTATCTTCTTCTATCATGGATTTTGTTTCTACTTTTTTGTGGCTTCCTTATGAACCCTTTGTTTGACTATCCATAGTCAATTTCCTCTCTTTCTCTGTGAGCTTATCCATGCTCATTGTGAGATACAAATAGCCCCTGCAGTAACAAGTCTATTTCACCCTGCTACACAATACCTCACCAAGCTTCTCCCCTGAACTTGTCCTTTTGGTATTCGTGGTTCCTTCCGCTAGAACCTTTCAAGCTTCCTCTTCTACTCAGCTACCATAGATGTAGGCTTCTACACTTTCTCACTTCCTCTCAAGAGCTTCGCTTGTTGTTTTCTCTAGACAAGTCTACCCACATTTGCAACTGTGGAGATGTCTCAACAACTTGTACCCAACCACAGTTGGAAGTTGTTCTTCTCTAAGTTACAACTTTCTTGCTGTAGGGTTATGCCACAAATCTTGTTTTCTCTTAGTTGAAGTCTTCATGAGGTCTACATCATTTCCTCTTTCTGCATCGATATTCTTTCATCCTTCTTCCACTGCGTTGTTTTTGTCAATTCTTCTTCTTTATTTGAACCTGCAATTAGATGCATACAAATATGTTTCTTTTTGGGTTTCACAATGTCCAACAAGAAAATTTATTTTTTCCATTGATATCTTCATGTCTTCATAATGTATGGTACTTGAAAAAAAATAAAACTTATCTATTATCGAATTGGCCAGTTCCAACACAGACTCAATTTTGTGCAAACAATAACTTGACATTTCTTTCACCTCGAATTACAACAATGGCATTTAACTATGACTCCCCCAACTTGGTTTTGTCTTCCAGATTCAACACTTTGACACCTCACATTAATGCAATATCTTTGACCATAATTTAAACCTTGGGTGTGAGATACCATTAATCATACACCCTTACATATTACATTAATAACTTCTTCATAAATCTTAAAACTCATCTTCAACTTGGACTTTTGACTTATTACATCAATAAAAATAACCTTCAATGATCTTCAAACATCTAACCTTTTACATCAATTTGCAAAATATATTTAGAAACATGACCATATTCAAATCTCTATTACAGGCTCCACGAATAAGCTTTTACTTGACTCCAATTACCATTAGACCCTTTGGATCATGATTTCACCGATTTGACTTTTGACGACCAATATATCTCTTAACTTGACGACAAATATATCTATTTTATTATTGACTCTCACATCAAATCTACTTTAGGTGCAAGATTCTAAAATAAATTTAATTATTGTTGGATCAATAAATTTAATCATTGCTGGATCTTTGGAGTCACATGGATCCATCTATTCCCTTCAAAATCGTGAATAATTCCAAAAAAAACAAAATTGTACCTCTTTATAGACTTAACATGTCACTTATTTCTTCCTCGGAGCTCTCATTTTTGCTCCTTTTTGCGCCTATGCTCAAGACCATGGCCATCTTCATTGATCCTATATTTGGAGCTGTGTATCTCCTGACTTGCCATTACCTTGTCGATTTGTTCTTCGTTCCAGTTTTCACCCCATACCTTGGTTCAATCATGTTAGCGAGTACCATGAGCACGAGCGAAACTCGAGGAAAATCGTGTGAAAACACCTCAGAAAACCAACATTTCTCAATAACAGAACTGATAAGTACAAATTCCAGTGACCAGAATCCCAAAATTCAGGAACCTGCAAAACTCAACACCATCTCTAGTATTCACAACCGACCTCTCCTTCATTCACTCACCTTATCTCGAATCCTCCATCTCATTGATTCTCTTCACGTCCCCTACTGTAACAGTCTTGTCCGCAAGCAAGTCCTCAGTGGAAGTAGAAGACAAGCATAAGTTCTAGAAAGATAGCAATGAGGCATGGTGCATAACCCAACACTTGTAACCACCGATTTCAAAACCAAAGTGTGGTCCTCTTACATTCTCTCGCTCAAATATCTGAATGATGGTTGCTGAGCTTCTCCTCCGTGTGATTCATAATTGGCATAAGGATTACTTTTACACAGTGCAATATCATTTCCAATGATGACGATAATGCCTGCTGAGGTACAAGCAGTTGCAAACATTAATGCTGCAGTAACCCCATCATCAACGATAAATATACTAACAATAAGGAGATTTTCCAGACTTCATTTCATGAGCAATGCCTATACATAAATGACAACCAGCAGTAGACTTCGCAAGTATTGCAACACTATTGTTGACTTTCATTCCTCCAAGCGTCCTAGGTAATCGTGTCCTTTGGAATAGTAAATACTCCATTCTCACTCTCATTCTCTGATTTTCAATGCCATGGTTTTGAACCGGTAGCTCATGATATGTCTCCCGAGCCTTCAATATTTCAATCCAGATTACGCTCATCTAATTTTAATAGCAGTGATAGTCTGCTTCTTTCACCTTTAACTGTGGCTTCCTTGATTTGTGAGATGTAATGATCTGACTTCCTTTCGAGTCATTTCTCATGACCCACGCCTCTGGATCATGCATACTCTAGCCAACGTTGAACTCGTTGTAGCGACCAATAAAATTGAGGCCCAGCTCCCTTGGCTATTGTGATCCTTACATATTATAGGAAGCACACAGATTGTGTTTTCTCTCTCTTTAGAACACGTTGGCCTTCTTTATAGGGCTTTCACTTCAATCACCAATATCAATCTCCTTCACAATCTGTTTTCTCTCTCTTTAGAACACGTTGGCCTTCTTTATAGGGCTTTCACTTCAATCACCAATATCAATCTCCTTCACAATGCTCTCAAATGGATCTGCTCTCTAGTACAGATCTCATCAAAGGATGGACAAACTACTCTACTCTCCTTTCCTTACTTTCACAAAAAAAACACTTTCTTATAAACACAATTGAAGAATTGCTCTGATACCAAAAATGATTGGATCAAATTCACAACTGAATTAAAAACACACATAAATTGACATTATGCAAAACAAGGGACACATGAAATATGTGCTCCCAAAATTTGTATTAATCAATCATTCTTGTATATATTTTTAATGATACAAATGATCACTTTATGTAAGACTAAGAGATTCTAACAAATACATTATATTTAGCTTATTTAATTAAATTAAATACGTGACTAGTTACAATAATAACTTCCTAACTATATCCTATAATCTCTCCACAAGATTTCCATGATTCTATCAACAATCTTTATCCCTACATTTACTCATTTTTCTCAATCAAATTATTTCATTAAATATTACAAATAGGAATGTTTTCTCTTTTATGAGAAATCTTCATTAAACTGGTCCCTTATCTCTTCTAGGTTTTGTACCTTATTTTCCCTTCATCTTCAGTTTTTCATGGTTTGTGGTCTTCTTCATTCTCGATCTTCTTCTTGTACTTATAAAATATAAACATTCTTGAAATTCTTGTACTTATAAAATATAAACATTGTTAAAATCCATATAAAAGAGTAACCATCCACCAAAATACATGGGTCGTCAGCCTCTATATCCATCGGTTCTCTAGGAAACACTTTCTTGTACATGGTTCATCAATCATTCTTCAATTGCAATTATTCATTCATGTGCATGTTTCTCCCTTTGTGTTACCATTACCATCCTCACCTTAACTTTCTGGTTCACCTGTAACCCTGTGGTCTATGCTCCTACATAATTTAGGGAATTATTGTGTAACTTATCTATCTTGGAGTTGTGCTCCACATTCACATTGTTGTAAGTGGTGTGTACTTCTATTGTTTTATGATAATTTAAGCATTTGGGTCATTACATTTTTTGAGGTAAAAACTTTCTTATATTTAGCTTAGACCCCTTGGCATTATTCTGCACATCGATACCTTTCCAACGGTGCAAAAATTACATCAATCGAAGCTTGTATGCAAAATTTATGCCTCCCGCAAGTTGACCTACTATGTCGTCCACCATGGTATGAGTGGATACAAGGTTAGCCCCAATTATTCATGTATATGGGGCTATCCACGTAGGAAATTTCAAGAAGATTCTATAAGGTCCAAAATCTTATCACAATTGAGGTTTGAGGAATTCAAAACCCTACCCTTAGATAGCTATCATGAATACTGTCAAACATAGGGTTGCTAGGAGGAGAAGAGGTTCCATTATTTGGTACTGTATTTGTTCAATAATTGAGTAGAGAACCTAGGAGTGGTATTTTGAGAGCATAACAGAGGATGATAGATTCTGTAGAATCAATACATGTCACAATGTCAAAGGAAACTCTACAGAGAGTGCCTCTTTCTTTGTACTTGCATTTGAAGAGAAGAGAGCAAATTGGCCTCACCTTCTAGTTGAGTTTTCTCCTGTATTGGGTTTCCCAAGTTATATCTTGTGTTTATTTGTGGATGGTGTATGAGTTTTTATTTATTTTCTCTATTTTTCACATTTCATCTATTTCATACATTTTAAGCAGAAAACCAAAAATTAAAGAATCTAAGATCTAAAGGAACTTAACCTTTGTAGTAATGATTTTAGTATTTTATTAGATCTATTGTGACGAACTATCCAGTGAAATGTCCATGAAAGTTTATAGATCACATACTTTGTGATCAACAATGTGGAAAGAAACTCATTGTAAAAGGACCATGTCATTGTTCTATGTGGCATCCATAATGAGTTGTTCGATTTAAAGGTGAAGGGGGATATTATTGTGGCCCCAATTTAGGATTATACCAAATCTTGGGTTGACCAAACAATAATTGCTACCCCTAAAGCTTCATTAAATAAAAGTAGTTCATGCAAATAGGTGAAGAGATCATCTTGTTTTGCAAGTGGACATAACATACAATGATCTAAAGAGAACGAGAAAAGGGCTCACACCATATCACTTTTTTCCCTTCAATTTTGTAAGAGTGAGTAATCTAGGTTTCCCCTTTTCCTACTTTTTCTACCAATCATGTGTCTTTCCATTTGGTTTACACCTATGAAATCTTAAGACTTAGTCAATTTCCTATTTTTCTGCATATAGGATTCCCATACATTTCTAGGTACATGGGAGCCTCATCCTAATTCATGACAATGAAATTATTAAATTTTCATTTAAATTTATCATAGAAATTTGTTGGAGGCCCACGCACCCAACTATTTTCAATATCTTAAATTGTTCATATTTTGTGATTTCTTTGTTAAAGATATCCACATAAAACTATTTCAAGAGTTATAACATTTTTATGACCCAACTATTTTCAATATCTTAAATTGTTCACATTTTGTGATTTCTTTGTTAAAGATATCCACATAAAACTATTTCAAGAGTTATAACATTTTTATGGTTCCATGCTAACAATTTTCAAGTGTAATAATGAGTATGTGACCTTGTTTAAGATTTTTTTATTTATAATAATATAAGCTTACAAAATTCTCTACTAAAGACCATATATATTTATTTATTTATTTTTATCTTCTTGTAAATCTCGGTGCTTTAATTTTCTTACCTTATTCTTGAGAGGGATAAATATATTTGTTGTGAGTAGTCGAATTATATATAACCTTTCTTTTATATTTTGCAGGTTTAAACTACCCGGTCCATTCTTAAGTTGCAAATGATGGATTTAAACTTTATCCTTATTCTTGAGAGGAATAAATATATTTGTTGTGAGTAGTCGAATTATATATAACCTTTCTTTTACATTTTGCAGGTTTAAACTACCCGGTCCATTCTTAAGTTGCAAATGATGGATTTAAACTTTATCGGTTAATGCAAGAGAAATGATAGTATATGTAAGCTTACAAGCTTATGTGGGATTCTTACCGCCTAGCATTTGTCCTACTACTTTTTTACCATTAACAAGTGGAGGTTATCTTTCATGTAGAGGATTATCGCCTTTTTAAAAAAGGAGGGTTATTTTCTATTCCCCACAAAGATTCCACTCAAAGTTGAGACATTTTCCCTTGTAAGAAAAAAAAATCAAAAGGCCTACAGGTCGACTTGCAAAAGACTTGTGGCTTATGGTGATGCCACATCATATTCCTTGTCAACATTTAGGCCCTCTCTTATTTCTTATATCTCCATTTGATAGGCCCTCTCTTATTTCTTATATCTCCATTTGATATTTTCCTTTTCCTTAGAAGATTTTTGTTAAAACTATAAAAAAGGAGGAATCTAGTGGGTCATCAATCAATGTTGATTGAATGGACAATAACATTTGATTCAAACACTTATCAACAAATGTTAGCTTGTGGGAACTCCATTCCACTTATTTTGTTAGAGATTCAAGTTGGCGATCCCTAATTCACTTATTTTATAATAATAATAATACACCAAATTGGTGTATGAGACCCCCTCCGTCCAACGATTTTATTGGTAAAGTCTACGGAGGTATACATACCCTACCCCCATCTGGATTTGAACATGTGATCTCTTAGGAGGAAACACATGTTCTTAACCATTAGGCCCACTCTAACCTTTGATTAGAGTATGAAGGTCTCATGGCCAAGCGATATCCCCTAATCAAATGTTGTCACAAAGGAGGAATCTCATGGGTTGTCAATCATTGTTGATCAAATGACTCATGATCTTTGATTCTAAAATAGCTTGTCAAAAATTCCTAGTTTGTAGTTGAGCCATGTCACAGTTCCTGTTAGACTATGGAGTCTATGCTCTATAATCCTTTATCACTCTTTGCATCACTTGTTAAAGTGTGCCACATGTAAAGTAAGGGATTCATTCCTTGGGGTATCATGGGTGTGCCACATGGGCTTGTACTTTGTAATTTCCTCTCTTTTAAAGGGTCAGGTTTATGTATTATAGTGCAATTGGACTAAGGATAAAATTGAATTATCCAATTCCTTCCCTACCTTTTTGTTGTCTTACCTTTTTTTTTGTCTTCCCTATGAACAATTTTTTTTTATGTAAAACAATGAATCTATAAATATTTCCATGAATGTGAAGAAAAACATGAAATCAATACTTGATCTCTGATTCCATCGAAATTTAAAATTAGAAGCGCTCTGAAACATCCCCACCCTACGACATTGGTTGCTAAAACTTCAATAGTATTTGTACAACATTCATCACCAAATTCAATCGTACCGAGAGAATCAAGGTGCATTATACAACCCATTATGAGGGTGATGTGTAATCTCTATGCCTAATGCCAAGCTAACACATGGCATAAGTCGACCCAATATCACATCTGAAAAAGAAATAACAATGAAATATGGATGATATATGTAACATCCATGTTTATCTCTCTCTCTCTAATCATAACGTAAAAAAATAAAATAAAGGAATACCATATATATATATATATATATATATATATATATATATATATATATATATGTGGGTGAAATCATGAAGATGGGTTACACTTTTGCTTGTTTTATGAGAAAAAAAAAAACTGTATTTTCACAAGTTATTCAACTTCCGACATACAAAAGTATTTTTTTTATTTAGAGTTTCACTTTACAATAAAAACAAAACTTGTGAAGAATTGTGTTAGCTTTCCAATGACTAATTTTCAAAAAAAAAATATCACTATTTGATATGTCAATTTGACAATTGTTTAGCAGTATGTTCCTTAAACATGAAATGAATGATAATGAGTTACTTATTTCTACAACAATGTATCTATTATTAAACTTATGTTTCTAAGAAACAAAATATACTGCAACAATCTACAGAGACTCTATTTTATTATGACTATTATTTTGAATTTAACGGATGAATATTATAATTTCTAGAATTTTTTTAAGTTGACTAAGCTGAAAACGTTGCAAATTTTAAACACATATTTTTCTACACATTGTATCTATCTTAATTTTTACTTAAAACTAAAATCTAAATATACCCTTTTGAAAAGAACAGTTTAAGGATTATGAATATATTTTTTTCCGAATTTTTCATTG